>VZTY01028605.1:0-36476 GCA_013400935.1 Turnix velox | reverse complement strand
TTTTCAGGATTAGGTGATTAGAATTCTTAGATATTTAGAAAATGTATTTTTCTTCTAGCAGTTGTCACTAGGCTGAACAGATTTTTAACTCTCCCCGGAGTTCTTGCACAGTTCCCTACCTCACACCCCCCTAGCTTCCCAGCCCTCCCTCACTCAGCTTTTCCTCAGTTACTGAAGCAATATTAAAATAATTTATAAGTCTGAAACTTAGTGATTGTAGAAATGAATACATTTTCACCAAAGGAGAGATATTGTCCCCAGCTTTATGATTTGTTTTGGTCTCTTGAAGTTCTCTGAGCTTTGCTCTGAGCTTTGGGGGCTTTTTCTCTTACCACTTGGTTTTGGGAGCGAGATACTTCATTGGGACATATTTATAAAATGCTATTAATGGCTTTGAAGTAATTTAGTCCCATAAGAGACATGGCTGCTGGTTGATTTTGTACAGCATTTAGCTGCTGGTGTCAGTGGTGTTGGTTCCTGCTCCCGAATGCCCTTGTTTTGTCTCTGTTTCAGTGACAACGTCAACGCCTACTGTCTGCACATTGCTGAGGACGATGGGGAGGTTGACACAGATTTCCCACCCCTGGATTCCAACGAGCCCATTCACAAGTTTGGCTTCAGCACACTGGCACTGGTGGAGAAGTACTCATCCCCTGGCCTGGCTGCCAAACAGTCCCTCTTTGTCCGCATGTGAGTACGCTGCTGACCATCCCCATCCCATGGCTCTGCTCCTCTTCCCTTCAACCCACTGTGGGAAAACCCAGGGTTGGGGTTTCCAGCTGCCCTTTCCCTGGTCAGAGGCTTGTCTGGGGGCAGGGAGAAGGGTTAGGGCTGGTGACAGCCCGTGGGGTGAACCCAATGCCTCAGGGAAGAAATCACCCCTCCACATGGGGTTAGTGGGGAAGGGGGAACTGCTCCACTCCCACCAGTGAATATTTGGACCTTACACAAAGTCTGAGCTCATAATCAGTTTTGCTCTGGCTGTGCTGCTTTGTTAGGAAACACGTGTGCTGAATAATACATGAAATAATGTATACAAGAGCTTCAGAGAGTTAAAATTACAAATTACAGTCAGTCGTGTTGAATATCCAGAGCCAGCTGCAAATCCTGCAAAAGAAATGTGAAATCTTTTTGCTGTGACACAGTTTGTGTTCCTGCAAGGACTTTTGCTCAGCCAGTCCTGCTGATAAAAGGGAGGTGGCACAACCACATCACCAGGAGTTTCTCTGTGCCCACATGTTGATTTGTAATTGTTTGTACTTCCTCTCAAAGTAGTAACTCATAAATATTTAGATTTAAATGACATTTTTTAAGGTGTCCCCTAAAATGGAGAATTGTTTAATCAAAAGATTGTTAATTAGCTTTGTGAGATGAAATGTGCATCCTGGCTGGATTTTGTAGGGATTTATTGTGAGTTCCACATCTTCTCCTTCCACCTCTCCATCCCACTCCTGCATGGAATTGTGGGGTTAGATTTTGTGTCTTTTTTCCCTCCTGCTGAAGCATTTCAGCTGCTGCCCTGTCAGGCTTTTGACTTGTAACATTTATTCATGTTGAATCAGTGCTGAAAAGAGTTGATGCTCCTGAGGAGCCTCCCACTGCGGCTCCGTGTTCTGTTTGGGATCCCCTGACCCACAGATGGGGATGGGTTTTTCAGACACTGGGTGTTTTCTGAGCTGGGGACCCCGTCTCAGCAGGACATGTTTGAGCAGAAACAGTTTGCAGACCTTCACATGCTGAAACTGCTGCCAAGGCAAACTCTTGCTCCTGGAGTTAGTTATAAATACCCAGTGGCAGGGGCTGGAAGTAGCCCACGGTGTGGTTTATATTCCGAGCTGAGTGTGAATGTCTTTGTGGCCATACAGAGTAGTAAATAATTGAGTTTGATTAGGGAGAGGGACCTCATTATCCCCCCACCTGTGCCCAGCTGGTAGGGGAGGGTCGAAATAAAGCCATTAGCTGTCTCTCTCCCTGGCACAGCAAAGAGCTCAAATACATCTGTGTCTGATTTTCCTTTCTGGCACCATCAGTCGAGCAGGCTAAGCAGGCATGACCGAATTTGGCAACTTCCAAGGACTCTGGCAAAGTTACACAAGGAGAAGACAGAGGGCAGTCCTTCTGCCTTCCAACCACCCATTAGTCTGTGAGCTCCGTGTTTGGAAGACTGTGCTGTGGAAGCAGGACCGTGGCCAATGTCAGAGCCAGTGTCTGTGAGCAGCCACGCCGGTCAGAGCAGTCACACAGCAGCTCAGGTAGTGAGGCAAAACCTCAAAAATCTGAACAAAGGGAGCTTACATTTTTTTTCTGGGCCATCATTAGAGGTTTTTTGCCTGGGAAATTTCATTATCATGACTTGACACACTCTCTCAGATGGCATTTCCAGCAGCCGCAGCTCAGCTGCCAGTTGGCTCAGGGATGAAATTTGACATTGGACTCCTCTGCTCAGCAGCACTTCTTTCTCTTTCATATTTTGTTAAAATTTGTTTGACTAATATATATGTTTTTCTCAAAGCAGCAGCTCTGCTGTACCTGATAGGCTGAGCTTTCAGATATCGGGCTTTCACAGAAATGTTTACAAATTCAGTTCAAAGCTTTGGAATGTGATTTTTACTGAGATTGAAATGTGATTTTTTACTGATATTATAGAAGCATTCCCCAAATGGCTCACCATGGGGGTAGGTCATTGATAAAATAGACTTTAAAATATCCATAAAATGCAAATTTTAGGAGGCAAATGCAGGCACTGAACTTAGCAAAGTGAACAGGGAGGTTCCCAAGAAAAAGGAGGCAAAGCAGGAGCTGAGGTGTTAGACTTGTGTGTGTGGTGGCTCACACCAGTGCCAGACACAGCCCAGGGACACCAGAGCATGGAGAACTCTCCCAGGTGAGCCTCAGATGCCAAGAGCAGATAAAATGAATAAAAATTGTGGCTGGCACAGTTACTGTGGTTCATGTCACTGGGCATGTAATCCTAAACATCACCCTGCTGAAGTTGAGTCCCTTGTGTCAACTGAGATTTTTCAGTCCTAACTTTGACTTTGTGCTGCTGAAATGGAAATTGTTTGTAGCCACCAGAGACACTTTGGGCCGTGCCAGCCAGAAAAGCTGCTGCAAATTCCACTTCAGCATTAAATGAAAAATTTGAAAAGTTTGAAATCAATTAGAAAATAGGGTGCAGATTGGAAAGGCAGCTTTTGGAAAAGTTTGTTTCTCTTTGGAAACAGAAGCCTTTTGTCCTTTAAGTGGTGTGATTTTGTTTTGTTGCACTGAGGGAGCCCGTGGAGAGGAGGAGGATGCTGCCGGCTCTGCCCCAGCTGTGTCTCTCACACCTCTCCTCGTGTTCCCTTTCCTCCTCTGAACCTTGCCACCCTGGCTCTGCACTCTGGCTGTAAAAGAAGATGGAAAGCCGAGTTACTGCAGAATGATCACTATCATTAACATTCACGGGTGGTTCACTTATCATTCCTGACTGCACAGACATGGCAGCCGTTATGGAACGTCCACAGGTGTAGCGCGATGATACATATTACATCGTGCCACAATGGATTTATGTATTCTGTAACAAAAGAAAAGTGTAATGAAAAAATACAGAAGGTAATCCTTTATTCCTCCACTGCACAATTTATCAGTAATGCCTGCGGATGATAAGTGCCAGGGATTTCCTTTGCTTGATTTAACCTTGTCACCCAGGTATGTTTTTGTAAAATGACAGAAAAAATACAAGCTCAGGAATTTCTTTGGCTAGGAATTTGTAAGTGCTGGCTTTAATTGATGGGAGAGGTCTGCTCCTCTGTCCGGTTTTCCAGGATCTTGGCTGAAAATACAGCTATCACACAGCAGCAGAGGAAGTTAGAACACAGAATTTATATTGGTCGTTAAGAAGGTGCTGGAATTAGGTTGAGCCAGGGCTGTTGATGTGCATTATGGGTGTGGAGTGTGCTGAGACAGGGAGAGTGTTTCTTCCAGAGGAGCCTCACACCGCTGATTTCCTACCAGGGTGGGTGTTGAGTGTGGAGACATGGTGCAGAGGGTCCCCATGGCATCCCCAACAGCAGCAGGGACAGGGCTCAGCTTCTGTGTGCTCCTTGTGCTGGGCTCACCCTGGCTCTGATCAGGACTTGCACTTTCTCTAGGCTCAGATTTGTGGGGTAGTGAGTGCTGAAATGCTGTTGCCCAGTTTGTGTGGTGTGTTTGTGGCTGCAGGAGCAGGGAGCGGGGCAGGATGTGTCCCCATGGCAGGCACTGCTGGCCCCACTCCAGAGCAAACAGCCAAGAGTTCAGAGCGCGGCTCCTGCACAGCACACTAAATATAGTCAAACACTGAGGGCTTTCTTATTTTGCTTTGATCAGTAAAATAAACTTCTAGAGATTGTTCTGGGACAGGATCCAGCTCCTGAGGCAGAGAATGGCCGTGGCTCAGCCCTCAAGTTGGAGAGGGTGTGGGGAGAATGAGTCTGACAGCTCTCGGGGCAGCTGCGGGTGGGAGGGATCTGACCCCACGGGGATGGCCACAGACACCCAGGGGAGCCACAGCAGCCTGTGCTCCTCACCAGCGGGAGTGTGGGGACACAAAGATCTCCCATGTTCAGGGTCCCAGGAAGGTTCTGGGGCCATTGAACTCAGCTGCTGACAGGTCCTGGCCCACTCTCTTAGTAGGAAAACACATTTGGAAAACGTTTGAGGAAAAAATATAATCATGACTCTGGGCATTTTGGCAACAGAGGGTTTTGTGAGTCTTTCCTCACCTTTCCTGGTTGGCTTTTTTCCCCTGCAGTATTTTAATTTCTTTTCCTGTAGTTTGATTGCAGCTCCCTGGAAACCTTCCTTCTGCCCTGGAGGGGTGTTGTGTGAGTTACCTGAAGGCACTAGATGGATTTTCGACTGGTGTTTTGATGACAGGGTTTTGATGAGGCTTTTCCTGTCCCACTTCACACACCAGGGGCAGGTCGTTTCACCAAAAGGGCCAGGGTGGTTTCCTTTTTCTAATGATAGTGCTAATTGTGTTAGAGATTTTTCACTTTTTAAAGTCTGAATTTGTCTCTGCAGGCGAGTGTGGGATGTGAGGTGAGTGGGAGGCTGGTGGGCAGAGGTGGGGTGTGCGGTGCTCCTGCTTACTGGTGGGCTCTGTAGGAGCTCAAGGGATGATTTGCCCCTGGGTGAAGGGTTTGGGAAGGGCTGAGCTCCCTGTGTGTGGTGGCACCCAGGCCCCGGAGAGCTTGGCCATACTGGAGCCCAGCCAAGTGATGGATGGCACCCCCTCCTGTGGAGCCGTGGGCTCAGCTCTGCTCCTTCCATGGTGTGTTCATGGCAGAAACTGAGAGAGAGAAAAAGCAGATGCATGGAAAGGCTGGGAATATTTGGTGTGAAGACACGTAAGATAGAGTTATAAATAATAAATGGTCCAGAGAACATAAATTTGGGGCTTTTAGGCAGTTTCATTTTGCCAGGAACAAAGGGAAGAGAATATAAAACTCAGATAATACTGACTCCCTGTTACAAGGCAGGGACTCAAGGGGCTGGGGGTGCTCTGGCCAGACCCCCCCAAGCTGGCCCAGCACCCTAGAGCCAAATGGGTTTTCTGGCAAATGGCCACCCACGAGGGGATTTCTTGACCATCTCTTCAGCCCATTCCAGCCACTGCAGGCAGAGGATACTGAGTCCAGAAGCCATTTGCTGGAGAGGGAGCAGAGGGTGTGAGGAGTGCTGGCTGTGTCGTTGCTACAGGACAGAAGTTGGTGGCTGAGGCCAGTGTCTGGTGGTGGGTGTGAGTGCACAGCAAGGGTTGGAGGTGGTCTTCATCTCTCCATGGCACAGCAGGAGCAAGGTATGGCACTTGTGAACTCCAGCTTGTGCCCTGGTTTCTGTGTCTGAGGGTGACACGTATCATTGCCTCCTTGTTAATGATGTCAGTGTGGGGCTTGGATTGCTTTGGACTGCCGGTGGCTTTTCAAAATACTCCAGCTGTGCTGCTCCTGCAGAGCTCTGTCCCTGATTCAAACTCAACAATCCAACCCCGAGCTCCTCTTCCTTCCCAGAGCCCGGTGGTGCCCGGGCAGTTCCCACTCACTGTCTGCAGTGACATCTACTGACACCAGCAGAGACTGACTGCGAGGTCTGAGGGGCAAAACTCACTGATGTATTAATCCAGTCTCTCTTCTATTACACTGTCACCTTCTGCTCCCCCCGTGGTGCCTCTCTTGATATGTGGCTGGGGGTACTCTCCATCACCCTCCCTGTGCTGGGAGAGCTCTGTTGTGGGGAGGAACCCCCTGTCCCAAACCTCCCTGAGGGATTTTTTGCCGTGATGTTCACAAAAAATGTGCCCTGGGAAAGCATCTTTGTTGTTGTTTGAGTGGGTGCTGTACACCCAGAGCTGAAAAGCTGCTGTTATTCTCCAAGTGTTGTTCTTCCCCTTCTCCTCAGTGATTTGTCCCTTGTGCCACTGGGACACGTGTGACAATGGCACTGCAAACTGTTAGAAATACCAAGCAGATACTTAATAATGAGGAGCCCCACGGGTGCGTTTGCTCATTTTTCTTTCTTAATGATGAACACAAATTAATCAAAAATAAAGATAAATGAGGAAAATCCTTCCACACCTTGTGTCTCTCTCCATTTCCTTCACTTTTGTCTTTGCCTTTCTCAGGGAGTTTGCTGGGTTTCCACTTTTAACTTACTTTTGTGGCACAGCTTTGTCCCTTGTTGTGCCCTCAGCCCTGTGCTTGACGCTAAGGATGATTGTGGGGAGGTGCTGATGACTCTTTTGTAAAAATGCATGTGCATCTGTCTTGCAGAAATGCTGCTCATGGATTCTCCCTTATTCAGGTGGACAGTATGAAGGTCACCATGAAGGATATCTTACAAAAGGCCTTAAAGAGAAGGAAGGGATCCCAGAGAGGCTCAGGTGGGTTATTTATCCTCTTTTCTAGAGGGCGAGGTGTTTTTCCATCAGCATATTTGTTATGGTTTTGGAACTGTTGTGAAAGAAGCTCCATTTTTTTCAGTGGGGGTTGTGATTCTGGGAGGGGTTCTGGGCAGGGGTTGTGTTTTAGGGGCTGGCAAGAGGCAGAGCTGAGGAGCTGTGTGAGGTTTGCTGCAGGGCACCCCACCAGGATTGAGGATAACAAAGGCATTTGCATCCCCCTGGCCGGTGAGGAGCTGAGCTGATGGGGACCTGCACATTTTAGGTTAGAATTTGTGTACTTTCAATTTGTGTAAGCAAATGACACTTACTGTGGTTTTAAATAATTTAAGGGATTCATCATAGTTGTAGAGAAAAAAAAATGGATTTTGTGCAGGGCTGTCACAGTAGTACTTTTACAGTTAAGATGTAGCAACATTTAAGAAAAGGAAATTTACAATACTTGCATTTCTATTTTAAAGCAGGGTGTAAATATGCATTCCCATCTACCTTAGTTTATATATTTGTCAAAAATATAAGGCTGAGAGATCTTTCCAGCAACGAGAAATAATTACTGGGAGAAATTGTGCTGGTTCTTGTCACGCAACAAAGGAACTTTAATATAAACCTTTCTATAGAGGAGGCCAAGATAAGGATCGTGTCTTTGTAAATGAATGAAACCTCCTTATGTCCCTTGGTTTTAACTATGGGAAAGGAAAATAAACCCTGCTCTCCTCAGAAAAAAAAGTAGTTCAGTGCAGTTTTTAAACGAGTGTATAATCTGTCATGGATTTAATTAGCTATCTTCAGATGAGAGCTGAAGTTTTAATAAAAGTTAGAAGAGATAACGTGGTGAAGGACACGGATGAGCTGTCTCAAGGCCATATTCCAAGGGAACGATAAGAGCTGTAAAAAATGGCAGAGGAGAGCAATTGAATGAAGCAATGAAAATCTGATTCTCGTAAAAAAAAAAGAGAAAAAAAAAAGGGCAGAGGGGGGGAGAAGAGAGGGAGGTGCTGGTAGGGGAGGTTGTCAGTGAGACCCGCCAGCCTCTGCAGCCTCTGGCCACTGGCCAGACCTCATTGTTCACCCTCGGCGGCGACGGCTCCTCCAGATGTGGCAGCGGCTGGTGCCAGCTGCTGCACCCGCATCGCCCCGCTCGGCCCCGCGCCGGCCGCGGAGATGGAATTAAATGATGATGATCTTCCCACAAGTTGGGAGAGGAAACAATGCATATAAATCTTGATTTCATCTCAGCGTGAGAAGTCTTTATCCATCATCACTCATAATGAACAAGTCGTTAGCCGCGATGAATGGCGCTCTGGTTTTTCAAACACCTCTTTTGTTCGCTTTTTTGGGTGACTTTTATTTATTTTCCGGGGTTGGATTTCTCTTCCCTGAAGGGAGGTGGCAAAAGGATTCACTTAGCTCAGCTTTAAGCCGCTTCCCTGCGTGTAACAGATGGTTTGCTCTTTGCCCGCCTGCAATTTGGGTTTGCTTTTATTTCGTTACTTTTGCTCAGTGGGTTACAATGGAACAGACCTGACATTTATTCCTGCAGCTGATGCTGTCACTGCTACTGCCTTGCTGCTCCTGCTCAGGAACCTTTCTAGACCGAGGCATATAAGCATTTAAGAGTCGTTTAAGGGGTTTTCAATTATATAAGAAATCATTTAAATTTCTTTTTTTATAAATTATCCGTGTGATGTATCACCTCTTTGAGCTCTGGCCATCATCCCTGCTGTGGAAACAGCCACAGCTCAGACTGTTGGCACAGGTGGGTCTTGGGTCATGGCCCCCTGAGTCATTATTGAGCAGCAGATGAGGATGTCAAAGTTCTGATAAAAGATAAGATGTAATTTGGGAAAAACATTTCTTCCTATTCAGCAATGCTTCCTTTTTAGTTGATTACTTTGATTTTCGAAAAGTGCTACCCAAAAATAGATTTAACCTCTTTATTTAAATCTGTTTTAGTAGTAGTTCAATACAAGTGTGATGCCTGTGAGCTTTCCTGCAGATTGGTAAAGTGTCCCCAGACCCATCTCTGTAGGACAAATGAATTTATTACATTTACAGGTTGAGCTGTTTCAAGTTCTTGAGTAAGAAATTGCTTACTGATTTTCACCACTGACATGCAGGAAAATGCAGACCTTGATTGGCTGTTTTGGTAAGGAAGAAACTGAAGAATTTCTTTATAGTCCAGGATATGTTCCAGGGCTAAGACACTGGGCTCGTTTTCTCTCATTATTTTATGCAGACAATGAGCTGCAGCTCAAAGGAGAGTTTTCCAAAAGCAGTTGGTTTGTAAGTGCCTGAAAATCCCTTCACTGTGGGCACCTCTGTGAGTCCATGAACTTCTGAGCTTTTCTAGTTTTGATTTTGCTCTGAAAGTGCTGTTAGCACCCATTGGATTGTCCTGAGGTGTTACTTTGGGAGCCTGGTGCCCCATCCCACCCTGGGCAGCAGCAGGGGGTTAATGAGGGTTCTGTACCCAAATACCCACTGGAGGGAGGAGATGGGGCTGCCCGTGAGGGAGGGCAGAGCCTGCAAGAACCAGTCCGTGCTGCACACTGGAGAAGATAAATCTGCACAGGAAATTGTTGAGGCAGATGTTTAATTAGTTGGAGTCAGGCTGGATAAATCAGGCTGGGGGCTGTCTGTGGCTCTGCCCTTCTGCGGGGCTGCTCCCATTGTCTTCTCACACCGGCTGCTCCTTTTGCTTGGGAGAGAGGCAGCAGCACCAGTCACACCAGTCCTGCTTATTGTAATGGATCCCCTTGTGTGTGCTCATAAAATAGGAAATGTAATTGATGTTTTCCTTTGGTAATGAAAAATAACTACGCAGAATACTTTATCATCAATTTGTTTAACCTATTGCATGCTCAGCAGCATGGACGGCACAGACATATTTCATGTGGGAGCTGCAAATAAAACACTGGGCTGCAGAATGGGCTCCCAGAGGAAACTGGCCCAACCCAGTGACAGACCATCTCCAGGGAGCCTTGGGGACATCTCTCATGTGAGGGAATGTTCTACAAATTGTCAAAATGGGAGAGAAGGTGATGTCCTGCTGTGGCCACCATGGGAAAGAGAAGCTCCCTTCAGCACCACAGGGACCTTCTGTGTGTGTCCTGCTGGTTGGGACAGAGGCTGGTGGAGAACCCCAGTGTCCACAGGGCATCTAAGGATGGCTTTGGAAACCCTTGTCATATCTAGATCTCTTTTGAGAACGTTTCTGAGCACTCCTGGAGCCAATGGTTTAAATGTCTCCTTCTCTGGAGATTGTTGATACCTGCCTGAAGGTGTTCCTGTGTGACCTGATCTGGGTGTTCCTGCTCTGGCTGGGGGACTGGATTGGATGATCTTTGAGGTCCCTTCCAATCCCTGACACTCTGTCATTTTGTGAAAATGAGTCTGCAGTGTGGCAGATGTGCAGAAGGGGAAGCACATGCTTGAAACCATAAGCTTAAGGACTTCTCTTTCTTCCCAAATTGTTGAGGTCCCTTGTCAGATATGGTGCTGTCTCCATTTGGGACTGATACAATAATGTAATAATGAAAAACCTTTATATAAGGTGAGATTTGGGTGTTTTAGTACTTGGTGGTGTTCTTTTCACTAGAAATCAGTGAGAATCTTAATATTAACTTATAAAAAAGTAGATATTGGGTGTACTTTTAGAATCCCACCCTCCTGCTTTGCAGAAAGAGTTCTGTAGGTTGGACAGAACATATTTTGTTTTCAGTATAAGGTGATTTACTGCTAAATTATTTCCCTATACCAGCACATTTCTGCTGGGTTTTTATCAGTTCTTGCCTGTTACTCAGCCTAGAAATTGAGGCTGTGGCAGTTGTGCATTTTAAATCCTGCTTTTTCAGGAGATGTTTGGTTGGCCCAATCAAAGTGCCGGGGTTTTAGATGAAATCCAGAGCCCTTCTGTTCAGATAGCAAAGCACAGCACAGCCCAGACAGGGCCTGGCAGCATCCCACACTCTGTAGCAGATCCCATCAGGCTTTTTAGACCTGCACTAAAGCCTGTGTTCCATATTTGCTGTTAAATTGGTGTACATGGTTTACAATTATAAGAACATAAGAAAGGTGGTGACTTCATTCTTGATGCTGTGTGCATCTGGATGCCACAGGGATGCTCACATTAAATCTGTGCAGGTCCACAGGCACACACAATGGTGTCCTCCCTTTGAGCACCTCATTCCCTTGGCTCTTCTGCAGATCCATTCTTGGGGTGCCCTTGCCTTTTCCTCAGGAGCTGGACTGAATGGCCCATAAACACTAAGGCAAAGTGAAGCAGAAGGCAGGGAGAGTGTAGACAGAGGCTTTGTTTTTAAACAAATTAAGCTTTGATGTCAGTGTATAAAACCCAAATGTTCTTGGAAGGAAATGAGAGACAAAAGAAAGGCATGTAAAGTGCTGGAGCTCTGGGATAGTGCTGCCTGCTCCTGCTCTGCTCCCTGTCAGCCACCCTTCATCTGGAATTTGTGGTGAACAGAGAAGCCTTGTCTGATTAATCTTGTCTGATTTCAACTCGAAATTCCTCACAGGGTGAACATGCTACTGATCATTATTTAATAGCTGCTCCAGACTGCAAACATCCCCAGCCCAGAAAGGCTCAGTCCTTTTAAGAACAAAATGCTATACAAGTTTAATTGTTATAAACAATACCTTCTGCCAACATTGCACAGACATGACCTGTATTTTCCGTGGGTTAGAGTGAGAGTTATTAACTGAGCATTTGGTTCAGTTTGGAGAAAGACTAATACTTTTTCTATAAATGAAAACAGCTGCTTTACAAAAACATTCACGTCCCTAACAGCTGTCAGCCAGTGCTTTTTGCATTCTTTAAAATGTGTAAAGTGACCAAAAATAGCCTGAAATAATCTTGCTGGTCTGGAGCAGTGTATTATCTCACTGCCACAGGAAGCTGAATAATAAGGAAAAAGTCAAGAAGCAGGGACAGGGCCTAAAAATAAAAGTCTCCATATCATATTTTAGTCCCTACAAGAGAATTGAAGGAATTATAACTGCATGGACTGGTTAAAATAATCAGTTCCATCACCAGGTATCTCCCAGCTGTGGCAGCAGCAGAACCTGCTGCAGAGCCAGGCTTTGCAGTTGTTCATTATTCCTCTATTTCACATTTGTTCACACAGAGCTGTTGAGGTGTCCTTTAGAACTCTGGGAACAGGAGCTCAAAATAGAGTTTGCTGCTGCAAATGTGAGACTTGCCTTCTGCACAGAAGGAAATTAGGGAAAGGGGATACTGGTTGTGCTTGAAAATTCACTTTCTCACTCAGCAGCCTCAGCCCTGCTGTGGGGACATGGAGCATCATGGCTTCAATGTGCTTCTGGGGCTTGGCTTTGTCATCCCCACCCTGTGCACGGAGAAAGGGACAAAGGAATTCCTGGCAGGGGCTGGGTGGGTGCATTTTTATTGCATATGTATAAAAAAGGAAGACTAGGGCAATAAAAGGCACCATGTAAATCCACAGCCCCGAGTTGAAGGCATTTTGAAGAGGTACCCCACAGTGAGAACAAACTGCCATGGAAGTTTGATCCTGTCACTGAATGATGGTAACTGAGATGTTTAAATTTAAAAGTAAATATGTTCGAGTGGGCGATGCATATGTTTGCTCTGACTCTCAGAGAGATGGAAGCCCTGGCGTCTGTGACAGTGAAAAGCCAATTAATTTGTATTTCCATGTGTCTACACGCAGGCTTCTCTGCCTAATGCTACTTTGGAGTTGCTTTGGCTTTGGGTGCTTTGTTGTGGATAAT
Source organism: Turnix velox (assembly GCA_013400935.1). Classification (NCBI taxonomy): domain Eukaryota; kingdom Metazoa; phylum Chordata; class Aves; order Charadriiformes; family Turnicidae; genus Turnix; species Turnix velox. Next base: position 23,785 of record VZTY01028605.1, on the reverse strand, counting down.
TACAGCATCCCTGCAGAGTCTGCTGCTGTGTTACCAATAGCTTTACCTGCAAATATTGCACAAATCCTGCTTTTCCTTGAGTTATATGAGCAGGGTTTAATTTGATGTCAATATTTATAGATATTTGGTCAAGACTTGGTGCCTCCCACCTCTCACCAAGAAGTTTTAGGAGGTGGATGACACATGTAGTCCCCATTGTCCCCATAGTGCTGGGGCAGGACTTCTCCTCAGAGGGGCTTCCTTCTCCTTGCTCAGCACCCCTTGTTCCTCCCTGGGCTCTGCTGTGCTGTGTGGGGACAGGGAGCATCACTCCTGTGTATTTTTGAGGTGGTGTTTGTTGGTGTTGTGCATGGTGAGCTCTTCTCTGCTGGAGAGGGATGGAAAAAGCTGCTTGAACTTATTTCCTTCTGCCAACAAAGCCCATCTCTGCTGTGGGTGGCTGCCATTTGGTTGGGACCCTCTGGCCATCCCACAGGCATCCGGGGTCAGGGGGAGGCTGCTCACATGGAGCTTCTCACCTGGGATGAAGTTTGGGAGCAGACTGTCAGAATGGAAGCAGGTCCTTAGTTTGGGGCCAGTGGGTTCCTGGGCATGAGCCTGAACGACTTTTGCTGCCTGGCCCCTGAAATGAAAGTGAAATATTGAACTAAGTCTATTTTAGAGCTGTTGGTATTGAAATCATACATTTATTGGCTCTTCTGGATCGGTAATAAAGCTGTAATTTATGTGACATTTTAAATTCTGCAGAGCAGTGCTTGGATGGAAGAGACTTTTTTGTTTATTTTGCAGGCTGTGATGGCAGAAGATGCCACTGTGCTTTCTCCTGCTGATCCTGGGGAAGGCATGAACTCAGTGACCCTTGCTGGGCTGCTGTCACTGGCCCACTGGGACCAGAGGAAAGTTCCTTGCTCACTCCAAAACCCAGTGAGGCAGAGACTGTGGGGATCTCTGCATCCCAATTAGCCATATCCCAAATAATTGCTGAGTGTCCCACACCAGGGCTGTGCTTTAGGTAGCAGAGTGTCCTTGCAAAGAGCCCATCACTGCCAGCCCTGACACCCCTCTTAAATTTGTGATTTTTAAAAAATATCTGTTGCATCTCTGATATCATTTCACTGTAGATAAAATAGAATGATTTTTGTCCCACTTCAGCTTCATTTTGCTAATGCAGAAAGAGCAAAGGTCTGTAGCAGGAGTTCAGTGAAACCCTCCTGTCCCTGTCCCCCTGAGCTGGGTTTGGTGCTGGTTGTGCTCCATGTTTTCTCCTTTTTGCAGGAAAAAGCAATACATAAACTGAGCCTTGTGTTTCTTTTTAAGGGGCTTTTGACTAAATTCTTTAATTTCACTGGCTGTCAAGGCAGTGTTAAGTAAAATGGGTTTGAACTGCTGTAGTTTTTGTGTACTGGACTAGATGTCAGAAACCTTTGGCATCACTGGAAATTCTGTCACTCTGGATTTACTGTCTGTTTCCCGCAGCTGAATTGGTGAGCAGTGTGATTTAACACCTTGGCTCTCCATCAGCCAGGCCTGGCATTTATTTGAATGCATTACACCACTGGTTTCCATAAACTATTTTACAATTGTTTCATATAAATGACTGTTTATTTCTACAAAAACCATCTGTATTTCTGCGGAGAGCAGCAGATAACTCTATGTAAAATTCAGTAATGTCACAACAGTGGAAGTTAAGAAAAAACAGATTGGACTTAAAAAAAAAATTTCTCAGGCTCATGTGTGTAACGTTAAAAAGTTTGTTTGCACTATTTGAATATCTTTATTTATTAACCAGTATTTGCATTTGTAATGATAAAATCTTTATTCCACTTCAAAGGTGTTGAGGGGCTTTAGGGATTTTTAACAGATAAACAGATTTAAGGCGTCCTCAGAGCAGTAGGATTTGAGATGTAAACATTCTGGCTTTACAGCTATTTCCTCTCAAACTGTTTACATATTTTCTGTTGTTTTATTGTCATTGCCAAGCACACAATGGAATCCTTGCCCCTTCTGTTAGCTTCTAAGAGAAACTCTACAGGAGGAGGCCTGAGACACCTCTCTCTCTCTCTCTGTTTGTGATGTCTGTGCTCTCTGCAGAGTATCTCTTCTTCCCCTTCGCTACTCTCTTCTTCATCATCCTCACCCAGTTTCATCATCCTCACCCAGTTTCACCCCCTCAGCCCATGCCATCTCCTTGCCTGGGGCCAGTCTGGCTGCTCTCCCCCCATCCCCATCCCCTCCCGAGGATGCTGAGGCGTCGCCTGCTCCCCGCCAGCAGCCCAGGAGCAGCCACACGGAGCTATTTTAGATTCTCCATATGCTGCCCATGTGCTGGCAGAGGGAGCGCTGGAATCCAGCAGTCTTACACTTAGCAACGACTGATACTTTCTGACAGACTATTTGAAATGATAGAAATACATAAACCTCCTCTTTTTTATGACCTTGTAATAGCTGCGACATATTTCCAGCAAATATTTTCTATAGCAATAATATAAAAGTGATAACAAAAAAAATAAATATAAATATAGTTTAAACGGGGAAGAAATCAGGCTTTCAAAAACCTGGGGTTGGAGCAGCAAGGCAATAAATCATGTATCCTTGTGAAGGGAGAAATCTGAAATAGGAAAGTCCCGCAGACATCAGCATTAAATGTTTATCAACTGTTTTCTTTTGACTGCTTCCCTCTCTGTCTCCTGGACATGGACAGAGGCTGGAACATCACTCACCTTCACTGGTGCTTATGTGCTCTCTGCCTGCTCTCTGCTGCCTTGGCCCTTGCCTCTGAATTTCTCATTTTCCTTCTGGTGTTTTGGGCTGAGAGCTGTACATGCAGGAGCACCCAAAGTCCTGTGTTTCCTCCTCATTTGTGTGAGTTGGTGGGACATGTCCTCTGTCACTTTGTCCTCCTCACTGTGCCACCCTGTCTGAGGAGCTCTGCGTNTCCCTCTCTGTCTCCTGGACATGGACAGAGGCTGGAACATCACTCACCTTCACTGGTGCTTATGTGCTCTCTGCCTGCTCTCTGCTGCCTTGGCCCTTGCCTCTCAATTTCTCATTTTCCTTCTGGTGTTTTGGGCTCAGAGCTGTACATGCAGGAGCACCCAAAGTCCTGTGTTTCCTCCTCATTGGTGGGACGTGTTCTCTGTCACTTTGTCCTCCTCACTGTGCCACCCTGTCTGAGGAGCTCTACTAGGGCAGTAAGTTTTAAAACTAACTTAAGAAGCATAACAAACCACCAGAGAGTGGTCAGTGTTTGATGGAGGTGAGGATGCTGTGCTGCTCCTACTCTCTTTTGCTGTTTTGCTTGTACCTGCTGCTTGGTGGGATGGGGGTGGTGGCAAGTGTGAGCTGAAGGGGAGACAAGTGCACCTTGGCTTCCTTACCATGAAACTGGGAAGTGAATTTTGGCAAAGAAGAGAATTAATAGATGGCACGTGGTCAAACAGGATGTGCTGAGGGAAGGGTAGAGCTGGCTGTGGCTCAGAAAGCAGTGAGCAGCCTTTGAGGGACCATCTGAGTGAGGATCCCATAAAGCATGCCTGGATTCCAAAAACAAGGTTTGACAAAGGCTCATACAGCAATTAAGCTGTCAGAAGAAGAGGATTCTCATGTGGATTAATAGTTGATTGAAATACAGGAAACAAAGATTAGGAATAAGGACCCTCCATTATTGATTACTTGGTCACTGGTGGAGTTCCAGTGCAACCAGTAGAGCCCTCATTGTTCCCTTCATACGGGGCAGGGAGAAGGATGTGGATGCTGATGTGACAAAATGGGCTGTTGTTAGAAAAAAATGGAGACCAGTGCAAATGGAAGGTGTGTGTGAAGCACTGCAGAGGTGGGGCAGGGTGCTGAGTGACAGGACAATGAAATCAGAGAGAGGGAACTCGGTGTCAATGAGCACAAAATAATACAGGTGGTGAAAAAGAGCCCTAAGTGTGTGTGTGTACAGCAATGTGGGCTCTAATTACCTCCCATAACTCAAGAAAAGTATCCTGGAGTCAACATGGGCAGAGCAGAGAGACAATGTGGGCTCCAGGAGTGGGGAAAGGAGCAGAGAGCAGGCAGAGAGTCCCACTGTCCCCATGTGCCAACATCTTCATTGCCTGTATTTTACCTCCAAGAGGAAAACACAGGAGTGAAAAGACACCAAGATGGGTGAGATGTGAGAAGAGAGAGCAGTGAGGTGGAGACAGGGGCAGTGGGGAGAGGTTTTATCATGGTGGTTGATAAGACCGGAGCTGCTCCCCCCTCAAAGCTTTGGGTAGCAGCAGCTTTTGGAGAAGGGGAATTGTTTTCCTGGCACCGTGCAATAAATTGTGGCAGTGCTATGGAAATCAGAAATTCAAAAGTGTTTTGAACAAATGTAGGGTCCATAAAGGGAGCAGCAGCTGCCAGTGGAAGTGGGGCAGTGTGAGATAGATGGCAGGAGCTCCAGAGAGAGGTAAAGAGAAGGGGCTAAATGGGATGGAGCCCTGGGGTTGTTGCAGAGACCAAGGCTGTAAAACACACCTTCAGTTTTAAGTAGTTTTTGTTTATACTGATCTGTTTAGATCTGTCAGTTCCACAAACAATAAATATTGAGGTGAGTCTCTCTCTCTCTAGGCCTTATGTTACCCCGGTAACTAGTTGGGAGATGGAGATGGGGTTTGTTGGGGTTTTGTTTAAAGCCTCCTCTTTTTAAGCCTTAGTGTTTGTTTATTGTGCAGATTCACCCCTGACCGTTGGATTCTTCATTGCTATTGAAAGTTAATGGGGGAAAAATTGCATTGCAAACATTTGAACCCGTGGTGGCCGTGCCTGAACTTGGTTGATCTCTGGTGATCGGTTCAATTTAGTTACGATTTTTAGCCATTAGGCTGGGGCTGAATGATGGTGATTTGGTTGGGGCCAAATGTCTGTAGAAAATTGGCTGTTTGATAAGAGCCCTGTTATCAGAGGGGGATACTTTCTCATTTACATTTAGATGAGTATTGATTATTTATTTACTCAGAGAAGTGAGATTCGTTCCCAATCTTATCTCTCTCGTCTCTGCTTGTCAGCAGAAAGAGAGATAGAGCTCCTGACATCAGCCCAAGATAACAGCACTTTGTAGTGGAGATAAAAGTTGGAATGGGCCTTTTTCTAGTCTTGACTGAAAGGATAAGTTTTAAAAATTAGAACTGATGGGTCGTGCTTTCAAAAGCCCATTCTGAAGGCTTTGCAGCTTAAATGGCAACAGAATTGGTTTGTTGTTACAGGGATGGCCTTTGGTGAGAGAGCCCTTAATTTGATTATGGGGTGGGATTCTTCCTGGGGCACCTTCCTGTGGGCAGGAGAGCCCCGACTGGGGATTGGTTTGTCTTTGCTTGCAATTCCTTGTAGAGCTTCTTCTGTGCAGAGATTTTCTTGAAAGAAAAATATAGAAAAACAAATTATTTAGTGGAATATGTGAAGGTACCATTCCTAAAAGTGTGTTTTATGGAGTGGATGAGCACTAATGTTGTGATGGCTTTGGCATTGCTGGGTGCTGTTCTGCTGTTCTGGGTGGAGTTTGGGGACCTGTGGAAGGAGCTTCCTACAAAGGGACAGCCCAGACAGGTTTTGCTGTCGCTGGTTTGAAGCTTACACCAGTTTGTAACTCCAAATCCATTTACTGCTTTGGTATTTGTTTCAATCCAGCACATTTTGCTCTGCCTAGCAAGCCAGGCCTCTCCTTATTTAATTTATTTCAAATTTTTAATCACATTTTCAGTAGCTGGGAGAGGAGAAGTGATGGTGTTGCGTCTCCTTGCCTTTCTCATGGTTGTTCTCATGTGAGATGTTGCTGCTGTTTCTCCAGCTCTTTTTTCCCACCAGCCCTGTGGGATTGTGCTGGGCAGGGGGAGAGGAATTGTGTTCCCCTGCCCTGTGTCTGCTCGGGGTGTCATCAAGAACAAGGGGGTCCATTTTCTGGAGAAATCAACTTCCTTTTTGGGAGCAGAATGTGCCCAGGCCATGTGGTGAACGCTTCTCCTGGTTTCTGGGGACATGAAATAAGAAGCCATAATTGAAATTCTGATGGAGTAAATTTAAAATTAATTGGCTAACAAATTCCATTTCTTAGGCATGCCATCTGAGGCTAAAGTACTTAATTCTTTTATATGTTTTAAATATTTCATCATATACTATCATGATTCAAAGTCAGGAAATGTTCAGAAGTATTTTAAGTACTGATAAAGAGGGAATAGATTTGATTATTTCACTTCTAGGTGTTTTGTTTCATTAAGACCTGATTAAAGGTGCTTTGCATCCCTTAAATTTTTTTTTTTTTTCAGATATCCATTTACCATTATTTCTGTGCAGAAATGAGCCAGCTGAGAACTTGGTGTGCTCTGGGGGGAGCTGGGTCCTGGGGCTGCACCACCTCTCCACTTCACAAGGGGCTTTTCTCCTGCCCAGGACCCACCAGGGGTTTGGCTTCCCTGGGTCACCCCATCCTGTCCTCTCCTGCCTGCCTTCAGATGGGGGGTTCACCCACAATTGTGTCAGTGTGTTCTTCTTATTCCCATTAAAGAACACACTTTGAGCATCCATCCATCCTGCTAAAGGCTGTGACAGCATCTGTGTGATATTTCTTACAACAACCCAGGGGCAGGAGCAGAAGTGTCAGGGGCACTGTCAGTCAGCTGGAGGTGGCCCAAGTGGGGGTTGATGTTGCAGACCATGCTCCACCTTTTTGGGACAAGAGCCCTTCCCTTTGGCAAAGACCTCTGAAGCATAAACCCCTCCCTGCCTTATCTCCAGGGTAATCTCATGTTAGTTGAACGTGCTAAGTCATGGCTTTGTTAGAAAACAGATGGTTTCACAAGTTACTTTATGTTTCAGGTCCTCAGTATCGGCTGGAGAAGCAGAGTGAACCTAATGTCCCAGTAGATTTAGACTGTACCTTGGAGAGCCAGAGCACTTTGGAATTCTGCCTTGTCCGGGAGAACAGTATGTTTCCCCTTTTCACTTTTGCTCTTGTAAACTGCTTAAACTCACATAAGTTATGTCTTTTGGATTGGAGCTGTGCTGTCTGGGCAAGTGAAATTTTGACGAGACTCTCTTTCCTGAGGCACTTCTCCGTTGTGCCAGAACAATATTCCACAGGGAAATGATGGATTTCATACCTTCTAGTAAATAGTCTACATCCTGTTTATCACTTCATGATTAATCTCTCTCTGTTAAACTCTGCTCTGTAAAGTTTTTACCAGTTCTGAAAATCTCTGGGATATGAAACTTTTCCTGTTGGAGACCTGACCCACTGAATGCTGTGCTGGACCTGCAGCACCTTTTGCCATGTCATAGGACTCTTCAGTACACTCATTTTTTTTTCTAGTAAAATTTAAAGCAATTAACCACACAGATATAACTAGAGCACTGTGATGATTTTGAAAGCATTAGACAATCTTCTCTCCATCTGTTACTCAGATAGTTTTGTTCTAAAGTTCCTAATATAATTTCTTGATTTATTCCTTTGAAAGGAACCATATGAAACTTTTTAAAAAAACATTTAACATAGTTTGGTGTTTGTCCTCTGCAGCATTTTGGTCTGTCCTTCACCCTTTCCAACAGCCATGCTCTCTGTTTGGGATTTTTTTTTTTCATTCCATTTTAATCTGGCTGTTAAAAGGTTCTGATGAGGAAACCAGCATTGGTGCTCCCCACCAGGACCATGCTCAGAGTCTGCTACAAAGAGCCTGTTTTAAGTAGTAGGAGGGGTTTTGCTTTCTTTACAAAGGTTAGTCCTTTCCAATTTATGCTTTTTGGCCATAGCATTTGTTATTTTATCCCCGAGTGACAGCAGAGCAGCCCCCAAGTACCATTGCAGAGACTGCTCTGGCTGGAGGCCCAGGAGAAGTGGGAGGCAGCTCTCTGGACCTGGAGAGGAGGAGCTCTCTGGAGGACCTGGTGTCTGCTTGTCCTGGCTCTCTTGTGTTTCACCAGTGGCAGGAACAGGGGAGTGTGAAGGCAAAGGGGTGCTTGAGTTGCTCCAGAGCAGGTCACTGGTCTGGTTTGCTCAAGGCTGACAGGAATTTAGGGAAAAGAGCAAATGCTTACACAAATTCTGTCTCTTCTGCTACACTGATACTGTTTTCTTAACTACCCCAAACTCAAAGTTTTCCCCAAAATCTTCCACTTACAGTTTCTCCCCCAAAATGTGGTTTGAAGTTTAAGCTGTCTCCCATTGTCCCTGCTGGGGATGTGTGTGAAACACCCACACAGTTAACTCTCACACACAGGGATGTTCAAGGACAATCCAGTATATAAAATCAGACATAATTCATGCACTGTGCTCAGCCTGGTTCTCCCAGTACCCACTCAGAAATTGCATTTTGTGGTGCTTAAGAAGCTACCTTTTGACATGGCATTAGAATAGAAATATTGACAGCTTGGCACTACTCGTAAAATAATAGTGTGGAAATCCTGACATCAAAATGGAATATTTATTTGGTGTATTTTGGTTTTGTGTAAAATATTTTTAGCTTGGATATGCTAATCAGTAAAAATTCTCTTGTAACTGCTATTATTTTAAAATGTGCTTTTCATAGTCTCATATTCATTTATAAATATATATATATATATATGTATGTGTTTGGTGCCAAACGTCTGCTGGTACAATTGCTGCCAGCTTCCTGTGGGCAAATAGAAAGTTTATATCTCAGGTGATCAAATGAAACAGAAAACTTTCCATTATTAAGAAACATTTGCAGAGAACCCCCCCATGTATCCAGCACTCATTTGTGGTGCTCAGAGGAATGAGCTGCTCCCAGTGAGCAGAACTTTCTCACTTGCACTGAGATTTATCTTTAAACTTAAAGCCTGTACTTTGCAATGTGAAGTTCTTTTATGTGGAGCAGCAAAACTATTCATGGCTAATTTAGTTTTATTCTCGCCATCTTATTTCTGGAAAGTTCCTCTTTCTCATTTTATCATTAGATAGTAATTAGTATTCAAGGGAAATTGGTCTTAATATATTAAAATTGGTTTAGTGCCTTTAGACCTGTACCAAAGCCAATGTCTTATTAGAAAATGTAATTGGGGACTCTGTGTATGTAATTAATTGTATTACAATTAAGAGCTTTCATTAAGCAATATACTAGTACATTAAAGTAATAAGGGACATTTTTGCAATGCAGTTAACTTTACATTTTGTTGTTTTATCGAGGAAATACAGGTTTGCTTGCTCCTGAATTGCTGCATTTGGCACTTCAGGGTGTGAATATTCCTAATGTGTCATTTTATATGTCCCCTAAAAGCTTCCAGGAACCCTTTAGAATCAGGCTCCTTGCTTTAGCCTCTGACATATTTTCAGGCTTATCGTTCCAGTTTCATGACTGGGGCTCTCATCTGGAAATCAGGATTGTCTGTGAGGAGATGGGACTGACAGATTCAACTCAGTATTTCAAGTACTTGGACAAAAGTACTGCATTCTGAACCTGGCCTCAAAAACCAAAGCAAAGCAAAAAAAAAAAAAAAAAACCCAAACAGAGTAAAGATCCTCAGCTCTTGTTTCCAGAGTGAGAAATACATCAATTTTCACCATCAAATGTAGAAACTGCAAACCAGTGCTGTGACTCTTGGCAACACCCTACTGCTTCACCACAGGGGCTGTCTTGAAGAGTGAAAGTTTTTAGCCCTTCATACCAGTTTTACTTTTTATTCAGCTTTTTTTTTCAGAGAACACCACTTTGGGGTTTTTTTTTTAAGTAGGAGACTGTATTTTAATGTTTCGTGTGGTTTTGCTGCACAAAGTGTCTGGTGGGGCTGAGGAGCTGCCTCCCCCAAGCTGTGCTCCCCATGGCTTGCTGTCTGCTCCTGCTGCATCCCACACCTCACTCTGCCTTTTTGCACTTTATCTTTCCCAAACTGAACCTGGCTTCGGGGGACTCTGAGCTGAGTTTCTGAGGAGGAAAAAAAAAAAGGAGGGGAATCCTGGGGCTGTTTGCCAGGACATGGAGCCACAGATGAGGGGCATTGTTTTGAGACTAGAGCAGGGCAGGGTTAGATGAGACATGAGGAAGAAGTTCTTCTCCATGAGGGTGGTGAGACCCTGGCTCAGGTTGTGGTGGACAGAGAGACACCCCATCCCTGGAGACATCCAAGGGCAGGTTTGCTGAGGCTCTGAGCAACCTCATCTAGAGCAGGATGTCCCTGTCACTGCAGGGGGTGGCACTAGTTGGCCTTTGGAGGTCCCTTCCAACTTCATGATTCTGTGATTCCCCAGCCTGTTCCTCCCAGGTGGAGCAGCCTCTGCCAGCAGGTCGTGGCTGGGCAGTAACAGCCCTGGAGCAGCCACTTGACTCGATTGTCTTCCCAAGCAGAAGCTTTTACGTTCAAAAGGCACACTGTGATCTCCATTACAAACACCCTGACAGGCCTGTAAATATTTGACAGGTTTATTCACAGCTGCTCGCATGTGGAAAATATTTTTATGTTTTTTTCCCCCCCGATGAGGCAGCAGAGATGGCTGTGCCCTCGGCTGCTGCTCTCTGCGGCTGTGCCACAGCCAGGTGCCACCTTCTGCTCTCAGGTGTCCCTGCAGGGCATTTCTCTCCCTGGTAGGGATGTTCCTGCCATTGTCCCCCCTGCCCTCGGGGGCTGTGTTTGTTGCCAGGCTGAGGCAGACGCTGGGTTTGCTGGTGGTTTGCTGGTGCAGTTCCTGGCTGCTCTCCCGAGAGCCGCAACTGCAGAAATTCTGTGACTCTGAATCCATTCTCAGAGTTTGGGGAAACAAAGCTGGCAGAGCAGAGCTTCCTCTGTGTGGGGGATCTGAAGGGCATCCAGAGCTCAGTCCTGCTCTTCAGCCATGGCAGTTCCAGCTCCTGCAGCTCCCACACCCACAGGGTGCTCGCTTTTTACTGATGGGGACAGTTTTCTTCCCTGGAGATGGGCTGGCAGGCTGCTCCTCTGCTTTCTAGTACTTTTAACTTGGGTGTGTGAGATCCGAGAAGACTCAGCTTTGTGGCAGAGAGGGGTGTAAAGCCACCACACCGTGTCCCTGCTTTGTGGGTACCTGAGTGCTGAGGGTGGGGACAGTGGGGAAACGATGGTGGCAGCACCCACAGGGCATCATCCAAGTCTGGATCCTGTGAAGTATTTCCAGAACATTTAGTGGAGGTGCAGTGGAAGATGTTGCCCAGAGAGGCTGTGGATGCCCCCTCAGTCCCTGGAGGTGTTTAAGGCCAGGCTGGATGAGGCACTGAGCAACCTGGAGTGGTGGGAGGTGTCCCTGCCCATGGCAGGGGGGTTGGAACAAGATGATCTTGAAGGTCCCTTCCAACCCAAACCATTCTATGATTCTATGATGAGGTTAAGAGGGCTGGAGGTGGGTTTCAGTGAGTGGAAGAGGGTCCCAGATGGCTCTGAGCCCCAGCCTGCCTGTGCCACTGCCACCCTCCTGCTGCTCCACGCTGCTTTAGGATGCTTTTAAGTGCACCAAAAAGTTTGACATATCTCAGTGTATCTTTGAAGTACTGCAGCGTGAGGCTTTGACATGATACATTATGATAATCCATAGTATAGAGACATTAACACAGGGGTCTTTGACAAAATACATTGTAATGTCTCTGAAGGAGCCATTACAATTTATCTTGTCATTCTGTAGCATGGAGTGGTTGCAATGTTAAGATGGCTCTGCATAAATTCACATGGAGACTTTCATTTGATTTTTGGAATTCTTTCAAGTGGGATGGCACAGCCCCTTTTGTAGGTTAACCCTTCCCTGTCCCCTTTCCCCAGAGCTGTGTCCCCTCTGGGGGTCTGTGGGGTGAGCATTGAGAGACACCCCACACATCCCCTGCATCCCACACATCCCCTGCATCCCACACATCCTGCACCCCCTCTGCTGTGCAGGGAGGAAAGCTGGTGGGACTAACCCCACGAGTGGGCATCTGCAGCTTTGTGCTCTCCCCAGGCATTTGGACTGCTCTTACCTTGATGCACACAGCAAAGATTTTATAGTGAGCAGCCAGGTTTGTTGCAGAATTAACAGATAGAAAAGGGAAGGCTTTCAGCCTGCAGGAGCATCTCATCTCTGGGCTCACATTGGGGTTTTCTTCCCTCTCCTCCACCTTTGTCCTGCTTGTGGTCACTGCCCCAAGAGTTCCCCTTGCTGAAGACACCAGTCTCTGCTTTTACAGCTCTAAATTGCTCTGTTAAAGGGACTTGGCTTCTGCAGTGCCCGTGCCAGGGTTTTCCTCCCCTGGGAGCTGTGGCTTTTCCTGGCAAACCCTCCCCTTGTCGGGAGGGCCAGAAATGGAACCTGCCACGGCTTCCCTGGGAACCCAGGGCCCTGCATGGACAGGAATTTGCATCCCCAGGGAGAAGGGTCGGGGTGGGCAGGGGCAGGGTCCTTCACCTTGAGGCTGCTCCAACTGTGCAAGTAGAACAGAACTAACACAAAAAACCTGACAAGTTCTCAGTCTGCTTTGCTGGATCTTTTAAGAGCTCTACTCAAATTCCATCATCTCATCTTCCCATTATTAAAATTTCAGCAAAATATAAAGTTTTCATTAATCTGCTGCAGCAAAGGCAGGAGAGGAGTACTCTGAGCTGGCATTTGCTTCAGCTTTTAGGACTACATTAGCTGGGGTATTAAACAAAAGGTGTCATTCTCCAGTGTCCCCTGTAAGAAGCTAAATCAGTTTTCAAACATATTTATACCACTTTATCTAACAGCATCTGAATGATCATTTGGAGCTGAGATGCTTTATTAGCAGCTGGCATAGAAATTACTCTGCGCAAAATTATAGATCACATTATAGTAATGTTTAAATTGGTGTTAATCCAACGTCATAAAATGTAAAAAAATCTTCAAATTGCATTATATTTTTTCAGTAATTGGCATTTTGGCTTAATGAGATCTTACCTTTTATCAAGGCAGTACCTGTGGTAGTAATGGGAATGCTAATCAGTAAATGAAGCCCAGGGCTGAGATGGGGGTACCCCAGGTGCTGCAGTGAGACACCAGTGTCACACCTCAAGGGTGGCACCCAAAAATCAGCCCCTGGCTGGGAACCAAGCATTGGGGTGACAGGCTGGGGGGGTCCCAGTGGGTCTGTAGGCCAGGGACATTTGGTGTCACTGCAGACCTGCCACTGGGAAGCTGCATAAATTTGGGGCACAAATGGGTGGTAAATGTCCCTCATGCATTAGTGAGTTGGTCTTTGGATGAAGGGTGACAGTTTCCTCCTCCGGAGAGGTGGAGGTGAGGGTTTTCCCTTGAGTAAGAAGCTACCTGCACAAGTCAGAACTGCACCCAGTGGGTCTGTAGGGACACTGCCACCCACCCACCCACTGGCTTTGGCTTGTTGTGTGTGAAACTCTCACTCATTGCTGTTGGGCTGTTTTGCAGGCTCCAGAGGAGAAGAGGTGTCTGAGGAGGACCCCCAGATCGATATAGCCACGGTGCAGGACATGCTCAGTAGCCACCACTACAAGTCCTTCAAAGTCAGCATGATCCATCGCCTTCGATTCACCACTGATGTCCAGTTAGGTAAATCAATCCCTGCCCTGACACGTGGGGAAGTGGAAGGGTTCAAACCTTTGGCTGTCTCTAATCACTGACTGTCTGTCTGAGGCGTTTTTAGAGTGCTCATTATCCTCTTGGTCTCCTTTACCCTGGAGCACGGCCCTTTAAGCAGTTGCTGGCATTTCAGCAGTTAAAAATAAATTGCTTTCAGTTGAAAATACTTCAGTATTTTTATTACCCACAATCAGCTAGCACATGTTTCTTCTGAAAGAAGGCCATTATTTAATGACCTCCATCTCGTTTTTTTCCTTAATCTGGGCTTCCTAATGGAAAGCTTCTTGCCAACTGTTTTGGTATTTTTAAACGAGACTCTGCAAAATTGGGTGTGATTAGGTTTTTCCTTTTCTGAGATGGAAAGATTTTAACAACCAAGTCGAAATTTGAGGTGGAATGAATTAAACCAGCATTCTTTAGAGGTTTAATATTTTCCTTATTAGCTTTCTGAATGCTTTTGAAAACGCAAAGGCCAAGGGATGACAGAATCTTGAATTATAAAAGCCCCATTACTGTTTTGAAATGATTGAATGGCTTTTTATCTTTGTGTTTAAATTGTGAAAATTTGATTAATGATGCACGGGTAGGTGACCTGTGACATTCCCACAAATACCTTCCATAAAGGAATGATTCAGCAGTAAAATATGAAGTGCTGGAATGTTTGCAAAATGCATTTATTCTGTGGAATTCTGTAGAATTGTTAAATTTACACCATAGGAGTTTCTGAATTGTCACTTCATCCTTGAGTACGTATAGAAATGTCTTTACATCTCTCAAATTTTTATGGAAGAGGCTTCCTGAGTTTATTTGGAAGTGTCTTGTTGCATGTGGGTTTATGTGCTGGTGCTGAGGCAGGACTGCACTGGGCACTGGCTGGGATGGTTGGTTTCCAGTGAAGTTGGACTCAGTGGATCTGGAGAGTGTCAGAAGGGAGCCCTGGAAAGGTCATGACAGATCACAGGAGATAAATGGTTGAGGGAAAGCGGCTGCTTGGTGAAACAAATGGCTCAACTTGCTGAGCAGTGGAGGAGCTGACCCTGTCCGGGGGTATAAGGACCAGAAAATTTCCCTTTTATAACAATAGCAGGACTTGTGTACTTTTGATGGCAGTACACTGACAGTGTGAGTTCTAGAATGTAATTTTTTCTTAGAAATCAAAGAAAACCCCGGTGAGACACTCAGAGTTTGGGCAGATGTGCAACATCAGATCCTTGAAGTGACAACGAGCATATGTTGCTGGGTTTTCTCATGAATTTTTAAAAGATATTAAAAGGCTGATGCTGGTGGCATAAGCATTGGGGTGTTCTCTGGATTAGTGCTGCTAAGAGTTAACACCTTCATCTTCTGCCAGGGAGGAGCCACTCCCTCCAACCTGAAATGCAAGCAAAGGTCCCTCATCTTTCTGCACTGCCTGTGTCTGGGGAGCAGCAAAGACTTTTCTCCCAGGGCATTTTTATGGCATCAGTTCTGTGTGCCCAGAGAGAGAAGCAACAGCTTCCCAGCAGAGAATCCAGGATGGTTCCACTGCTCCGTGTTGGCTGTAGGATGATGTCAGGAGCTGTGCAGGAGTGAGTGAGGATACAGGACAGTGGGTGCACTGACAGTACCCTTGTGGTTTTGGGAGTGAGTCCTGGTTCCCTGGGCTTCACAGGGGTGCTGAGGTGACAGAACCCAGCCCTGGTGAAGCAGCACCTCATTGCCACCCACCCACCTTGCTCTGGCACTTTTGACCCTCTGCGAGTTGTTCTGGAGAATAAAAAGCCACACGTGGGGAAGTGCAAGAGGAGTGACCACATTTAACTGCTGGGTTTATCATACCAGAAAGCTTTAGCCCTGGCTGTTTGCAGCGGGATGCACCTCAACATTTTTGCAGGGGCTCTGTTGTGTTGGGAAGGAGTGAGACCCATTTGCTTGTGTGTGGCTTCAGCAGAGCTAGAAGCAGCATATTGTCTTGGAAAATTACTGCTGGCGAGGGCTTCAGGAAAGGGGGGGCAGATGCAGACCCCACAAAGGCAACAAGAAGGGAGCAGTGTGACTGGGCTGATGCATCCATGGCATTTCTTTTGATAAAACAAATGAATTTAAAAAAATAGTAGAAGCAGCATTTTTACCCAGTGTTTTGAGTATGAATAATACAGGCTGCGACACAGAGAGCTCAGCAGGCACGTCCCTAATCCTGTTTTGATTTTGGGTTTCAACACATCCAGATTGTGAGAACAATAACACGGGGAAAAGACAACATTCTTTGTCAATGTGCTGCCTGGATGTGCTGCGAGCTCCCGATGCCGAGATACAGAAATAATGGATGAAGTATACAGCAACAATTTGCAGATAAAAATAATAGAAGTTAAAGTGTATTTTTACATGATAAAAAAAAAAAAGATGAAAGAGGAGGAAGTCTGTTACACAGGAGATGGGGAGGGAACCCGTGCTGGGGGAAGTAGCCTCTGCTGGAAAGATTGATGCCACGGGGAGTGACCTTGGCTTGGAGCGGGAGGCGGTGATGTATGTATGAGCATCGTGCTGCTAAATGGACCCAGATTTGTAGCACTAATATACATGGAAGCCCAGAACCAAACTCAGGATGGCAATAAATCAACAGCCACTTTGGGTGTCATTTCTGGTTTATATTCCACTATTGTTCTATCACTTTAATTCATGTCACTATCATCTGTTCATCTGGAACAGTTTTATATAATTTTCCAGTGGAGTTACCTGACAAATCCTATCAAATTAACAAGGTGCATTAGCAATATTGACTGACTGCGGATCCCCAGCCTGCAGGGCCTTACAGGGGGGAAAAAAAATGTTTTAAGGGTATTTTCCAGGGGTAACATTTTTTAGAGGAAGGGACAGGGAGCACAAAGAACTTGCAGCTTTATTTTCAGAACTCGCCTTCACTTTTTTCCAGTGGAAAAAAAAGCAAAGTTGCACCTTCAACTTTCTGTGTTTTCCTTAAACCACAGAAAATGAGATTTTGAATTATTAATGATTACAGTGAAGTAATGATGCTGATTTTAAATAATCTGCCCAAAACTAAATTACGGTACAAAATGGGCTCCAGATACTGCATCAACCTGCTCTAATTAGCCAGTTCTAGCAGTCCTTGTGTTAATTGGGCTCTTGATGCCATGCTTAATTGAAATGTGATCTCTGTGATGTGAGATATGTTTGATGACAAAGCACATCTTTGGGTTAGGAGAAGGGGACAGGGACTGGGGGAGTTCCTCTCCCTGGATTAAAGGGAAGGTGGCTTTGTCGTGGTGGAAGGGACCAGAAGCCACCATAGGTGTCCACATGCTTGAATCTGAGAGTTACATAAAATATAAACAAAGATGTTTTGCAAATTAGGCAGCTCTGACCAGACTTTTAAAAAATCCTGAGTTAATTCTGAAGCCTTGGGAGAGCTGTTCAATCTGTAGCATCTTTTATTTTGTCTCACAAAGTGCTGTTATCAGCTTCTTTAGGTTTTCTGGTGCTTCATTCCAGCCAAGCACAGTGTGTTTGAAATCATCAGAGCCACAGCCCTCCAGAGGGAAAAGGTTCTCTCTGCTGTTTTTTCAGAGAAGTGAGAGCTGAATGATGTTTAAATACTTTTTTTTTTCCTCTATTGCTTCCTTTTGTCGCTTCCTCACAAGCTTCTCCTCAACTTGGGATGAAAGAAATGTAATTATCTGTAGGGCTCCACACACCTCGGTGGAAAAAGCATAGGGAGAAGTTTGTCCATCATGTCAACAGCCACCCAACAGTGAGCTTCTGTTCCTCAGGGCAGCCTCACAGGCTTTTGCTCCTCAGTGTGCTGATAAATTTGGCTGGAAATTAGAGCACGTGTCTCTGTGGCTCAGTGTGAGCACTTGGCTGCCCCAGCAGCACCCCACTGGATCTGCCCTCCTGGCCCCAGTGTGGGGGGAATGGTAAAGGGATCTGCCTCTCACTGGCAGAGGGTCTGTGGCCATGCCCAGGGCAGAGCCCAGGCAGCCACCACCATCTGGGGTGTCTGTGTTGGAGGCAGAGCCTGCTCCCTGTGCCAGGAGCTCCCTGAGGGCAGCCCCATCAGAGCCTGTTTTAATGCACCAGTGGTGTGAAACAGTGCAGGGTGTGTGGCTCTGCAGGTCCCTGACTCTCTGGTGTCAGCAGCACTGCCCATGGGTGTTGTCCTCTCCCATGGAGGATGTTCATGCTGTTTAGGGACTGCCCATGATAGCCCTTGGTCCATGGAGTGGTGGGGACTGAAAAACTAGCCCCTGGTTGTTTTGTGAATCCTGCTGCTTCCAGAAGAGCTGTGTGTGTGCTGGGGAGAGTCCTGCCTCAGGCATCTCCTCCTTGTTGGTGTGCTCCTGCAGGAGAATAAACTGCAGAGGGTGGGTGCAGTTTGCTAACCGTTGGCTTTTGGTTTGAAAAGCTCCTGTGCTTTCAGAAAGCCCAGAAGGGCAATATACTTTCATCCCATTTAAGATTTATAAAGTGTGTCAAACAGCTGATACGAAATTGCTTAAACAGATCACTGCTGTGGCTCTCTGTTCTTTCTCATCTCAGGGATTTCTGGAGACAAGGTGGAGATAGACCCCGTTACTAATCAGAAGGCCAGCACTAAGTTTTGGATTAAGCAGAAACCCATTTCAATCGATTCTGAACTCCTCTGTGCCTGTGACCTTGCGGAAGAAAAAAGCCCAAGTGAGTAGTGCTTTTTATTTATGTTCCCTCTCCTCTCCCTCCCTGTGTGCACTGGATGGCCAAAGAGTTATTGCCACCACGTCCTTTTCTTTCTCTGGGTGTATTTTATTCATCATAGGATGTTTCTAATCTGACTCCATTCTGTTACACAGAGCACAACACAAACACAGACACATTTGATGAGCGTCCTTTTAATGGTGCTCACAGCTAATGGATCTGTGGGTGTTCCTTGTCCCCTGTCCCTCACACTGTCCTACCGAGCAAACTGCCTTTGCCTGCCTGCTCTCTAGCCCCTCGCCATGGCAGGCAAATATATTCCAACAGAACCGCAATTTTTATTTCATTTCTGAGCATCCAGGATGGTTTTAGGCAATTCCTTGCATGCAGCTGAGGATCTGGGACATACAGTAAGAATGAGGGTGGGCTCAGTTTGCCTCAGCCATGGCTGTGGAGCACCAGGGGTAGGAGGAGCTGTGCTGAGTACTGGGTAGGCAGGTCCTTGGTGGTTCCCCAGCTGTGACAGGCAAAGAGACATCCCAGTTCAGTCTATCACCAAACAGGGGTTGGTGTTCATTGTTCAACTTCAAAAGCCAGGAGCTTTTACTTGTTGTACTGAGGGGGTAACAGGATTCTGTAGCTGTAACACTGGTTTTTAAAAGGTGAGAGATTGGCCCTGGGGGAATGGGACACACTGGCACTGTCTGCCCTCAAAATGTGACTGGGGTTCAAGAGCTCAGATGGGTTTTGTGACACTTTTGCTGTTGCAGAGTAGGGATGCTGAGTATTCAGGACTTATCTGCAAGGTGACAGAGAGGGAGAATTATGTGATACATATTTACAGAGGTAATGATCTGTTGAATTCTCTTGGAAGAGTAAATTTATGGCTGACACAGATTTTATCAGCAATTATTGGACTCTATCCTTCTCCCCTTCATTACCCCTTCCTACTTCCACATTCTTACTCCAGTCATTGTCTTCCTTTTCTGTCTCTCCAGCAAGGTTTCGTGGTCCTTGGGAAGGCATCATCCCAAGGAGAGAATTCCCTAGTGAGCCCACAGCATGTAGCAATGTTTTTATGTGCAGTTTTGTTTGTAAATAGATTATTATAGTTGCTTTTCATTTCAAATACAAACACTTGTGGTGGTAAAAAACTGTGCCCAGAAAACAAGGCTGTGTCTGAAAAGTCAGCCTTGGAAGCCAAGTTTCCAGCTCATGCTTCCATCAGCACTGGCCTTTGAGACCTTCAGGCTGTCCCTGAGCCTCCAGGCTGTGTCCCAAAAGGGATGGGGCTCTTCAGCCCCCACTGGGTACCCAAATCCCTCCAACCCTGCCAGGAATCAAATAGAGCAGAAGAGCAAGACCTTCACATGGAGACCACTGAGTGAGTCATGCTCATTTTGGAGAGGCCACTGACAGGGTGTGACATAGACAACCTTGATGATGCTGATGTTTTTTATTGTTTTCACTTGAGTATCATAAACTTTTCTTATCAAATAAGTGTTCAACATAGTCCTGAGAGGTGACAAGAATTCCCACAGAATTCTGCTGACCACTTTCCCATTCACTGAAGATGAAAAACAAGTCACTATTTTAGGACAGCAGGGGAGAATTCTAGTGTGATGGCTCAGAATGATACATTTTGGGCAACTCTTAGTGGCAGATCAGTTTCTCTTGAATTTTAAATGGAAAAAAGTTCTTTTGGTAGCATGAAAGAATGAAACTCTCTGCATTTCACAAGTTTTGTCTGTGATTTTTATCAGTCTGGTGATATATGTTTGTAGCAGAGTTTACATCAAAAATTATTCCCAGATCTTCCTTGAATGAATTATTGCAAAGAAAGAGAGGCTGAGGAGAGATAAGGATTTCCCGCTCTGCAATATATTTTGTTTTCATGTTTTTATCTCTTGTAACACAAACACTCTCCATCTCATCTCTCCCAAGTCTTCTGCCTCTTGAATTTTAAATGGCCTTCCTGAGCCATCAGCTGGTGGCCTCAGAGCAGGGCTGAGTCCTGCATCACCAGCCTGACTTCTGGTGGCTGTAGAGTGAAGGGTTTGCAGGAGCACACCAAATGTGGCTTTAGGTTTTTTTTAGAAAGGGCAAAAATTGTGAGGGATGGAGTTTGGTGGCCGTGCTTAGTGCAGCCAGAGGCTTCTGCAACAGTTCTTCCACTGAATGCAGTAATTAACAGAGTTTTATAGTCACTTAGCTCTCACTTTCTGCAGAATAAAGAGATTTCAGAGTTTTATGGGTTTTATGAGTGTAAAAATAGAAGCTGCATATCAGTGTGGTGGAGAGCTCCTCCTCGTTCCAGAGGAGGCCACGAAGATGATCAAAGGGCTGAAGCAACCACCTTATGAAAACAGGCTGAAGGAGTTGGAGTTGTTCAGCTTAGTGAAGAGGGAGGAGCTTCTCAATACCTGAAGGGGGCTACAAAAAGGCTGGGGTAGGTTTTTAATAAGATATGTGATGGAAAGACTAGGAATAATGGATGTCAATTGGAAGAGGAGAGATTTCAGTCTAGATATAAGAAAGAAATTCTTTCAGGAAAACAGGAAACAGGTCACCCAGAGAGGCTGTGGATGCCCCCTCTCTGGGGATGTTCAAGAGCAGGCTGGATGAGGCACTGAGCAGCCTGATGTAGTGGGAGGTGAGGGATTGGCACTTGATGATCTTTTAAGGTCCCTTCCAACCCAAACTATTCTATGATTCTAAGATTCCCTGAGAGTTTTCTCTGCAGCAAAGCTTTAGCAGCACTTGTGTGAGCGCTGAAGGGCTGGACATCTCCAGAGGTGACAAGCTGTGAATGTCTGAGGGCAGATGAGAGGCTGAAGGTTCCCCCCGTGCTGTGAGTTCACAGGAGCTGAGTGAGGGCAGAAAAGCTTTGGCAGCTCATTTGCTGTGAGTGTGGGGACCCTGGGCAGGAATGGCTGATGATTTTTGTTTGCCCTTGCAGGAGGCCTGGGTCAGCATTTGAATTTTTATTTGTAAATTAGATCAGACTCCCTGGCTTTAGAGGGAGGGAAGGGGTAATGGCCCTGCTGGCTCGATCAAATGCCATTAGAAGCTGAAGACACTGTGTATAAACGACTTGTTTAAATCAGGTTCTGTCTGATTATCACGAGAGATTCTCAATGTTTTGAGTCTTGAAAGGAAGCATCCTATCATTGAGAAATAAGATTTAAGCCTTAATAAAGTAGTTGTCATTTTTATAGCTGAAAAGGGCTTTGTATCTCAATTAAGTGTACATAATATAAAGTCTTAAGGAAGCAACATAATACATTTAATACAATTATATCCCTTTGCAATAGTGTAATTTAAAGGAAATCTGATTCTGTTAATGTCTCTTACATTACCTGGACAAGGGAGAAACTTCATTGTCACTGCCCACTGCTGCTTTACAAAGCATGCTGAGGACCAGGGGGGCCTGGGATGGACCATGGTGGCCAAGGCCACTGGGCTGCCTCAGTTCTGAGCAGCAGCGAGCTGAGACCAGGGGAAGAAGCTGAGCAGAGCACTGGACAGTCTGGGAGTGATGCTGGGAGTCATCTTTTTCAGAATACACAAGGTTCTTCTTGTATTTGGTGTATGTGCATATGTATATGTTGGTATAAGAAGGAAGTTCTTTATGGTGAGGGTGGTGAAACAATGGAAGAGGTTGCCCAGAGAGGTTGTGGATGTCCTCTTTCTGGAGGTGTTTAAGGCCAGACTGGACAAGGCACTGAGCAGCCTGATCTAGTGGGAGATGTTGGGGTTGGAACTAGATGATCTTCAAGGTCCCTTCCTTCTATGGGACTCTATTCTATGACAGCTGCAGAAATCCAACTTACTTGATAATTTACTTGAAATACTGAGGAAATATTCCCTGGGATCCTTTTTCTGCCTTTTTTCTTGCTTTAACAAAGCAGATAGATGCGAGTTGCTGTCTCCAAATGCCCCTAATGCAGAGGAGGTGTGAGGAAAGCCCTTCTGGAGGTCGGGGAGCACATTGCAAACTTCGCCTTGTCATTTAATTGCCTGCTTTGCACCCTGCAGCTTAAGATTTCCTTTAAAATTCTTATTCCATTGTTGCACTGGGGCTTAACAGAGTGTTAACCTGGTAATAGGCACAGGGCCTCCCCATTATATGTCTGGCTATCGAGCGGTTCTGCATGGCTAGTTAAAAAAGATGGCAAGAAGATTAATGAAAGGCGCCCAGTGCAGGAGGGGGGCAGGTAGCTCCACCAGCCTCGTGGTGAGGAGATATTGGAGCTCAACCAGAGCTCGCCTTTTTCTTTATCCCGTGATCTTTGACCCTGCCTTTACTGTCTGGAGCTGCCAACCCCCCCGACGTTTTGATTGATGTTGCTACAGGAGTCACTCTTTCCCATTGAATTCCACATCTGCAGGAAAATAGGTTTTGTGGCTGCTGCCTGCCACGCTTTTATGTTCTTTCCATTTAAACCTCAAGGTATTTGATGTTTTAATTCGGCCCCTCCACATTCCGCACGTGGCGCGCCGCTAATTCAATTAATTCATTATTGGCTTGAGAAAGGACTAAAAACATGGAGGAAGCCTTGGGAAGGGGCTGGATTCCTGCTGCTCGGGGAGCCTTAAATAGAGACGTTGGAGGTTTTGCTGAGCAGCAGAGGCAACAATTATCCCCGTGCTCTGCAAATGATGCGCGGAGCCGCGCCTGGCACCTCCTCACACTCCAGCTCCTGCTGAGAGGGATGCAGCACGCAGAATAATAGCAGAAAATCCCTGCTTGATAGGAGGCTAATCACTCCTTCCCATCAAAAGGCAAAAAAAAAAATATATCTATGGCTTTGGCTGAAAAAATGTTCCCAAAGTTCAGGTGGGGAGTGAAAGAGATGTCGAAGCGGCAGAGAGATGAGTCCCAGCAGCTGGGGACAGGCAGGGGATGCCTGAGGGACAGCAGGGCTGCACATGGCACCAGGCTTTGCCCTCTTGTTGGAACTAGAGGGCAGGGACAGATCCTGCCAGGCTGAGCCTGCTGCTCCTGGGGGTGTCAGAGACCTGGGACAGTCTGAGCCCTGTAGTCCCAAGAACTGTATGAGCGGCTGCAGGGGTTTGGTGTTGGCTTCTGGAAGGTGGCCAAGCAGGAGAGGACCCCCCCAATTACCCATGGCCAAAGGGGAGGGGGGTCTCAGCTCTCTCCCCCCCCCCTATTGTGGGCAGCAGCACATTAACACATCCCCATCAAAGAGCCAAGTGGTGAAAGGACTCCGGAGCACTATCAGGCACTTGCATTGCCTCATCCTTTTAACAAATATGTTTTGTAGCCCTATTAAAAGGGGTCTTCATCTATCCTGTCAAAGCTATTCTGCTGGGGTTTTTTAGTTTAATTACACTATCCAATTAAAACTCCTTGCTGCATTTTGATTCGCTTCTCCTTGGGCTTGAGTGGATATGACATTTACAAGGCTCGCCTTTCAAGCAGACAATGGTGTGATTGATGAGGTGCAGACGCAGTGAAGGAGGCGATTGCCATGTGGAAACACTGCTTAGTGCATTTTGATTTATTTATCATCGTTTTTCCCCCAAACAAGGTTGCTGCTGAAGAGGGTTTTGGGCAATCCCCCCCCC
>VZTY01028604.1:0-12543 GCA_013400935.1 Turnix velox | reverse complement strand
TAAATATATAAATATTAATTTTGTACATTAGAATAATCTTGTGCCTGAATCATTGAAGATATTACTTAGAGGTCAAAAAGTGGTCATGGAACTCTGGTTTTAAAGATCAAAAGATGACACTGAACTAGGGGATTAGTGCTGGAAGAAAACAGTCAAATTTTTAGGAGCACCTAGAAATCAGCTTGGGCATCCCAAGTAAGAGCAAAAAAACATGTAACTACTGCTGGGCTAATGCTCAAACATCATCATTTCAGGCACTTCAACATTCTTCTGTTCAACACTAATGTTATCACAGACTTCCATCACTCTGACCAGAAATAGAGAATCAAAAACCCAGACGACCACTATGTTTTCCCAAGCGCAGAGTTGCTGAGTCCCATTCCTCAGACATTTTGAGGATATGATTGTCTCTTGCAAGGGCCAGGCTACCTACAGCAAGAGGAACCACAGAAAGAAATCCTCTGGCATAAGCATGGACATCCCATGAGAGGATTTAGGTTCTCAGGATTCAGGAGATTGACAAAGTAAAACAACTAGTTCTCCAGTGTTTGCTCCCAGCATAGTCACTTGCTGGAGAGATTCAGCACAGAGATAAGAACCAGGAAAAATTCTCTAAATACAGAGGTAATGAATTTAATTTTAAAATTAAATCAAGAGGAAAAATATTTCCAAGGTATTTATCTCAATTTGCTCTGCACAAGCAAATTACTGTTATTTTAGTACGGAAAAAAATATTGAAATGTACTCAAGCCACTTGAATTTCATTTGCTAATAGAATTTCAGAAATCAATGTGTAAGAAGAGAATTAATTAAAATGTAGTACAGATTTTTTCATCCTCAAATTTCATTATCACAATGATCAGTGTTTAATATAAAAATAAGAACTAAATATCATCACTTTCTCCTAAATTTTTCCTTCAAGAGAAATACCACTAAGAATCTACATCCTGGATTTTATGTTCTTCTTCTTGTCCATCTACCACCTCTTAAGTTATTCATCTCACAGTTTTCTTGCTTTTTCCCCTGATTCTACAACTATTTTCCCACAATGCTTACAAAGAAATTAATTTTCACACAGCTCTGAACCACACACACCTTGGGAACTAGAGCTATACTTCTGCTGCAGCTCACTGATGTGGTATTTATTCTAAAGGCAAACCCCAGCAAAATTAGTTTCCTGGAACATTTCAGGAAACCCCTACCCTAGTCTGCAAAAATACTCCATTCTTGTCTAGAATGTGAGTGTTACTGATACTTCCACATACTTCTGTTTCAAAGCTCTTAAATATTTCTCCATTTTACACCATTCCTACACTGTTTTTATATCTTCTTAGTATATCAATAAAAGCAGTAAGTCAAAAGACGACATGTCAATGTACAGATACAAAAGGAGTCTATCTCAAGTGAGAAAAGCACCTCATTCTCAATTTTTTCATGTTTCAACTTAATTGTTTGTTTTCTAAGTAGCATGAATATCCAGAATTAGAATAATAGAATGGTTAGTGTTAGAAAGGATCTTGAAGATCATCTAGTTCCATCCCCCCTTGCTACCTCTCACTTGAACAGGTTGCTCAATGCCTCATCCAGCCGGGCCTTAACTCCAGAGAGGGAGCATCCACAACCTCTCTGGGCAACCAGTTCCTCATCACCCTCACAGTAAAGAGCTTTCTTCTATCCAGCCTAAATCTACCCTCTTCCAATTTGCATCCGTTACACCTATTCCTGCCATCCTTGTACCCTATTAAGAAGTCCTACCCTAGCCTTTCTGTAGGTCCCCTTCATGTATTGAGTAGCTACTATGAGGTCCCCCCTGAGCCTCCTCTTCTCCAGGCTGAGAATTCTCATCTATCCTTGTTGCCACTTACTGAAGTGGAAAACATTCAGCCCCTTGTTTCTGAGGAAGAAATAAAGCTATAATTTCATTTCTGGACAAGTATGATGTGTGCACTTGCACAAGAAGTAGCTTCAACATCTATGATGCAGTTAGCAGTCTAGCTATTTGTAAAGAACATGCCTTTATCTCATCAGCTGAAGGTACAGTGGAGTAAACATTACAGCCCTGCCCAAACCTCACATGTTGGTGCAAGTGATTTGCCTTGCTACTGGATGAAAACAGGAAAATACAGTGAAGGAGAATCCTTTTGGGGGGAAAAAAAACCCCTTAGAATTTCTACAAGGGTTCAGAGTTCCTTTCATGCCTTTGCAAGCCTTCACTGCTTTTCTTAAAGCTGTTTATGAATTACTCCTCATAGGATACCTGAAGATTAAGTTACCAGTACTCCACACACCTGCACAAGGGATGAAGGGAACACATGAGAAAGGGACCTCAAAGGTACAACAGCACTGATTTTTTGCCCTCTTCAGAGAGTACAGGCTATTTTCTTAAACTTCTCTCTTTTCAGATGTGTTTTGTGTGACACTCAGAGTTTATAGCATTTTAAGCTTCAGGTGAAGAGTAAGAAGGTGAAAAGGAATTGGAAAATGTACAAATGGAAAAGCTTATTCAAAAGGATGTGTCTTTGTCCTCTGTGCCACTCTTCACAAAGAAATGGTATACTGTAGAGAAATACTTTTAAAAAGCATTGATACTTTTTCTCTGTAAAGTAGGTATGAGTATTCCACTTCCCCTCCATCTTTCACTGGATTTGTTCATCAGTTTGGATTGGTAAAAATACATTCAGGCCTATGGCTGCCCATGTTAGACACATCATTAGCTTCCAGCAATCAGTGCCACTCTTCACAAAGAAATGGTATACTGTAGAGAAATACTTTTAAAAAGCATTGATACTTTTTCTCTGTAAAGTAGGTATGAGTATTCCACTTCCCCTCCATCTTTCACTGGATTTGTTCTTCTGTTTGGATAAGTAAAACATCACATAAAGGCCCATAGCTGCCCATGTTAAAGACAATTATTTTCCAATGATCACAGAATGTCAGGGACTGGAAGAGACCNCCAGGCAGGGTTTGAATGTCTCCAGAGAAGGAGACCCTACACCTCTGGGCAACCTGTTCCAATGTCCCATCACTCCCACCATGAAAAAGTTTTTTCCCATATTTCTATGGAACCTCCTGTGTTCCAGCTTGCACCTGCTGCTCCTCATCCTATCATTGGATTATCAGAGACCTTGCTATGCCATACATGTTTCAATCTCCTCAGCAAAACACTGCTTCTACTACACATATGGGTTTTATCTTCCAGAGATAAAAAAATCCAGAGGCAAATGTAAAAAAAAAAAAAGAAAGAAAAAAGACATCTGTGCACGTATTCCTTTTTTAAAAGCAACTATTCCATTTCCAGAGCACACTTTCACCTAGGTAAAAAACTACTCCTGACATAAGGGGGAAAAAAAAAAATCAAAATAAAACCAAACCACACTGAGGCATTCTACAACTACTAAAGTACTTATTCCACCAGTCAGCCATGCAGAACAAACGTTTCAGAAACCACATCCTCACACTACAGCCTCACTCAAATCTCCACTTGTTAATACAAGAGTTCATGTGGCGCCCATACAACCTGCTCTCGCAATTGGAGCAGGGAAACCTTCTCTCTTTCACACTTAAAAAGCATATTTTTCTTTCTTTTTCACACTAAAAAAAGTACATCTATTTCTAAGTAACACACCAAATTAAGATCTTTTTCCCTTCTAGACTGTCCTAACTTTCCTCACCCATGTCTCCTGTTTACATGTTGTAGTTAATACCAAATTTTCAACTAGCTGGTGAGAGCTGCACAGTACACAAATTATATCTTCTACAATGCTCTTACTCTTACATTTCTCTGCAAGGTAAACACATGGAGGAACTTCTGATTTATATGGCATTTGCAAATAGTAAATGAGGTCAAGGCTCTGTGCAACAATAAAACAACCTGACTAATTTGGGAATTACAGGAGCTGTTGAGTAGCTCCTTTCACTGAGGAAAATGCATTAAAAAAAAATCAAGACCTAAAAGATGTGGCAAGTGGAAAAGCATGTGGAAAAGCCTTTATAAGCTTCACCCTGCACAGAGAGGCAGAGCTGGTGGGTAAATTATCTGATTAGTTCTAACCTCAGACATTGAGTCAGTGCAGTTCATTTACAAGGCATAGAAGAGGACCACAAAGAGGTAACAGGACCAAAAGCAAATGACCAAACAGGACCAAAAACAAATGATAAAAATTATTTAAATTCTGAATTTCCGTAGAAGATCCAAAATTTTACCTGGATGTGCATCCCCTGATTTTGCATCCATAACATATTTGTACATCTACAGGTAGCAATGGGATTTGGAAGATAATATTCTAGCTGGAAACCTGAAGCAAAATGTTGAACTGCCTGGGAATGCCAAGTGGGTAGGAGATCATCAAAATGCCTGTGAGCAAATCATGCTTGGACAATACTGGAGAAGGACATCTCCCTGTGCCAGTGAAGTTCTGACAATGCAAGTACCATATAGACATACATGTAAAGCTACATGAAAGTTAAATATTATCTCTCCTAATAGTCCCAAAGACTAAAAAAATCCTCAAAGTCTGTGATAAGATAGAGAAAATCTACCAGGAAAAACCAAACTATTAGAAGTACAACTTCTTTACATTGTTCCCTTCCCCTTCCTTCATCCCTCTGTCCCCTTATTCCCTGACAAAGATTTCTGCATTCTTTTCTGTACTGCTTTCTTTGAGATCCAGTTCTACTCTTATATACATTTTCCCCATAAAGAAGATTAATTTAATGACTCTTTAAAGCATTCTTCAGTTCCTAAATTAAATGCTCAGGGACACTGCTAAATTGAAGGTACAAAAATCAGACATTTCAGAGTTCCTTTTGCAAGCAGGACCAGAACCTAGAATTGCTAGACCTTATCTGGTCTTTGTGTTTGTTGGGTATGTTTTATTTTATTCCATCTAGACTCTATTTGCTGAATATATGTGGTGCCTGTGATTGACTGCCCTAGCGTGCACATCTACCCAAAAGTCAACTGCTTATATTTCCTGGAAAATAAAAACAAATCCTTTAAAAAAATTTCAGGAATCCCTTAAGAAACGCTGCTCTTGAGTTGACATTTCATTCTTTAGGACAAGTTTCAACTAGGAAGAGAATTTAAAAGCCAAGTTATAAAGTACACAGGAGGTGGGGCAGGTTACAATACTGATGTTGGCACAAAGACAGCCAAGGTATTAGGTGTACAATGCTAAAGTAAGAGGATCTCTTGAAGGGAAAACCACAGCCTCCCAATTTGAAAGACTTCACTTTACTTTCATGTGGGGACATGTTGATAGCAGTGCTGAGTGCTATCATCAGAGTCCTTTCCACATCTCATAATGGGCTGCAATCTTAAATATAAATAGATGAAAATATAAACAGCATTAGACCTATTCAAAACTGAGAATAACTGTTTAAAAAGGTGGGAGAATTGAAAATCCTAATTCTGCCCAACTGGCTGCCTATAGCATGCACTGAGGCTGCATTTAAATAACTTTAAAAGTGATGGGTTTGTTAATTGCTCGTGAGAACACTTTTATTCTTATAAAAATAAAGTTAATTCTTGTGACTGATTATGTTGCATGGAAGTTTTACAGCTTCAGAAAGAAATATGATCATTGTAAAATGCATTTATAATATGCTTCCATGGTATAGTTTCAGAAACAACTTCTGCCTCTTAAAAAAAAAAAACAACTCTTCTATGGGAGTTTAGGGAAGAAAGAAGAGTCAGATACTAGGGCTTGTTTTCCCATATTTGCTTGGAAGACTAAGAGTAATATCTCTAACAATTTATTTTGACAGCCCAGAAAGCCTGTATGATGAACTAACTTGGAAGTTACAAAAGACAACAAAACTTACTACTGTCTAAATACTAGATATTTTTTAAATGTGATTTATAAAAAGTAGCATAAAGCAAATGCTGATACCATCTTGAGTATCACATATTTATTTTGCTGCACAGCCTCTTTCAACTTTACAACCTCTGCAGGGTTTTTATTCCTCCCCTCAAGAAAGCCCTGTGCTGGTTGGCATGAACTTCTACAGTGTAGAAGTAAGGAATAACACCACCAGAGCAATTTTAAGCACAAAATAAAAATCATTCACTTTATACAACATACACTCTCCCTGGCACAGCTCTCAATCTTCAAAAAACAAAAGTTCCTTGCTCCTGCTACATGGGGAATGGTGTCTGGAGTCCAGATGCCCCCTCTCTGCAGGTGTTTAAGGCCAGGCTGGAGGAGACACTGAGCAACCTGGTCTAGTGGGAGATGGAGATGTCCCTGCCCATGGCAGGGGGGTTGGAACTAGATGATCTTTAAGATCCCTTCCAATCCAAACTATTCTATGATTCTACAATGGAAACAAAAAAAAATGCTACTTCAAACTAGCAGCTCTATCAAAAACTACCAGAGCAGTTAAGTTTCTACTCCTTTATTTCCAAATTAGGGGGCTATTTTTTACACACAAAAGTCTGAGACATTACAAATATGCTTGTAGATTTACTTGAAAATTTTAAAACAAATGTGTGTTGTAAGCAGGTCTTAAATGCAAACAATGCTTTGAGCTTTTTTAAAAAAATAAGTGTGGATGGACAATACAACAACTCTCTATATTTTTATCCTTACCTCCCCTCCTCTTTTTCTCATTTCAAAAGCTGTCAATTTAATGAAACAAGATGAACTAAATGGTTGCAGACACAGAAACCTGAGCTGCAACAGTGTGCTCAGCAGAGGCTTGATTGCTGGCAAACAAAGATCTGTCCACTCAACATCTGGCTAATTTTGATCTTTGGAGTTTAGCAGCCAAATGACATAGTCATTTGGCTTCATGAAAGGGAGGCATGAGCGAGACTTGATATCATCATTCCAAATGGTCTGGGTCTTGCCCTGTGCTTAAAGCAGCCTTTTTAAAGACCAGTGAGAGTGAAAGAAACAGTGCTGCTCCTGGGAAAACCTGACTTCATAAAAATTTCCACCATCTGAAAGCTGGAACAATTAGTGTTATACTGGGATGCAGATGAAAACATGTGGTAGGCTCACAAGTTCCTATAAATTCACTTATCAACAGTGCTGGTCACTTTTAACCCTGTGCTTTCATGCATGCAACTTGCAGCTTTAAGCCAATAAAGATAAATCTGTCTGCTCATAGACTCATCTTAAAGTCCTTTTGATTAAGCATTCTCAAAAGAGTTAGCATGTAGAATGTTTTGTCCACCATCCCTATCTTTCTCTTCCTCTTCATTCATTTTACCTGGAGAAAAATGCCTGAAAAAGTCCACAGCTGTAAAAGAAGACACTTGTATGATTCCATACAAAATGAAACAAGCACGGAGAAAAGGATGCTTCTCAAGAATTACCAAAGTCAGACTTGTTTTAAATCACTGTCCTCCTAATTTCTCTCCTTGTGCAAGAGAACGGAGAAAGGAGCATCTATCACCAGTCAATCCTTTCTATTTCTAGGAATTTATTTCTAACTTTTCAGAGAAGATTAAACCTCTCCTTGAACTCTTGACTCTGGATCACAAAGCATTTTTTTAAACAATCTTTCATTTAACCATCTGCAGTATTTAAAAAAGTACAACCTGTGGTTATATCACTATGCATTGACTAGATCATCTTTTGAGGTCCCTTCCAACCCAATATTCTCTGATTCTGTGACTTTTCTCCAAAACACACTCATATACCATTAGCTTCTATCTCATGGAAGTGCTTGNTTGATGCTTTGATAACTTAAGTCAGCAAAAACTTCACTTTACAACTTTACATGTATGGATTATTGCTTCTAAAGCACTCAAAATTAACTCATCAGCTTTGCTATAAGAATAGTGGAGTGTATTATCAGAGATAATACAAGCTATGCAAATAATTTGACACTAAAATTACATTTTCTACTCATCATTGGTGATATTAATACCCCTCAGCTATTAAAATCAGTCTTAAAGAGCAAACATACAAAATAATCCAGACCGAGAACAACTTTTACACTCCTACTTCTCCAACTTAAAGATAATATTGATGCAAATTTGGTTATCCCAGTAATATACATATAAAATTAATTAAAACATGCACAAGTGTTTTCTTTTCTGGTTAAGGGGCATCAGAGTGTTACTGGAAAGAAGGGGAATGCAACAAGCAAAGGGGTAAAAAACACTCAAATCATACAATTTATCATTAAGGTAACAAGTGACTGCTAAAAAAAAAACCAAACATGTTTTACACCAGATTTCAGGGTGATATTTACATGCTGGCCAAAACATTTGGCACCCAAATTTAACTGCTTAGGCATTTGTAAACCTTTCCATTTCAGCTTCATAAATGAGCTGCTTTTTCCTTGGCAATGAAAGCCTATTTTTTCAAGCAAAGTCACTTGGCAAAGCACCTGAACAACCATCAGAGGTCCTGATTTTTTTGTTCTTATTTAAGTCATTCCATTTCCTCCTCATTTAGAAAATTCTAGACTTAAGTGGTGAAAATTAAGCTGCTTCATCAGGACAGTTGCTTAGACAGTGACTAGATTCAAGTCAAAGCTCAACCCTCAGAATATATTTGGATTAAAACAAAATGAACTTTCTTAAAAAAATAAAAGGTAAGGGGCTTTATTAAATCACATTTTATATCTGAAAAACTTTTCAGCTAAGGGATTCATCCAGCACCAAATCTTAGAAGGAAAAAAGAGTCAGGTGATAAATTGAGCTTGTCTTTTGAATCTCATGGCTTATTTTGATCTAGACAGAAGAGTAACATGAGTTTACTCCCCCCATCAAACACTATTCCTCAATCCTAAGAGGTACCTCCTCCAGACAAGACAATTTCAAGACTAGCAGAATGATTTACTGACACCTTACAGCTTAATTCTGCACTATTTTACTTTCTGCCCTGTTCACAAGATTCAGAGACTTCAGCTCAGCTCACAAAACGTCAGATCTCTGAAGAACTCTTAGAAAAACCCTCCAGATTTATTGTCTACAAATTAGATTCTCTCAAGTCAAAACTGAGGTTGTATGCACTCACAAAATAAAAAGGCAAACTTTGAAAATCAGTATGGATGACTGTGGGCCTAACAGTCCCTTATGAATCCAAATGAGGCAAATTACAAGTGGAAAATAACTACAGAATTACAGAAATACTTCTGAGATTTTTCAAGTTCTTTTTTTTAAACACCAAAACAGCATCATCTAAATCACTACCGGACTGATCAGCTGTCACAACTTCACTCAAGCCCTTGAACAACCTAGAAAGCAAGTTACATCAGCATCAAGATAGTCCAAGACACAGCCAGCAGACATTTTCACAGTCCTCCTTTGCTCTCTCCTGAATCCTTTGTGGAACAATTCACTGCTGTCATCCACATTTCCATAGTCAATTCTTCAGAACACAAGAATAACCTGCCCCCATTCCTTTGGCAATTATTATTTGTGGAAAACACAACCACCACCACAGGGAGGAAAATCATAAACATAGTCATCTATGGCAGGGGGGTTGGAACTCTATGATCTTTTAGGTCGCTTCCAACCCAAATTATTCTATGATGATTCTATGATTCTATGATCTTGTGCACCACATCCAAGCATCATAAACTTTTCTAATATGTAAAGGTGTAGTATGGAGCACCCCTATAGATGTTTTAGTCTAAGCTGAAACAATGCAACTGAATCAGATGAAAACCTGACCATGGCATTTCTGCTCTTCAAGTCTGTATTCACATCTCACCTCTACTTTGCTCATTCCTACTCCATTTAGAATAAAGAAGAATTAGAAAATCTTGAAAACTCACACCCATCACAACAGATTAGCCTAGTAGTCATGGATATATGCTGGTCTGTCATCAAGAGTCCTGCTTGTCACATGTTTACCATCAAAAGTTAGCATCCAAGACCAAATCTGCATGCATTTCCCCCAGATTAATCACCATGGGAATGCTTTGTTCACACCCCTTAGAAATTGCTTCTGCTCTTCATAACAGCTCACATTTATTCCACCTGTTTATTATCTCTTTGGTGAGAGCAAAAATTAAGCCCTCCTCCCAGACTTGATTCTGCAACCTCCTGGTAGACCAAACTTTTAATAAAAAAATAGGACTATGGAGCCAACCTGTATTATAAGCTCTGTAGAGCTAAACCAAACCAGAGACATAGTGAAGTGATGGCTGAAAAATTCTAATACATAACTTCACCAAAAAATTAGTAATCTTATACTAAGGTAAATGGAGCTTGTATGGAAACAAGTATAGAACTACTCTTTGCAGAGTGTGGACCACCACATTTTTCTGCTGATGTACTTGACCTGGTCACCACTGATGGTAAAAGGGAGGGGAAAGCACAATTTTTGCATAACAGATCACAAAATGAGATCAAGCTTCTCCTCTCTGCAACAATTCCTTGGCACTCTTGAGAAAAAGAAAAATTAGTCATTAAATCACTTCTTGAGAAGAAACATAGAATCATGGAATGGTTTGGGTTGGAAGGGACCTTCAAGATCATCTAGTTCCAACCCTCCTGCCACGGGCAGGAACACCTCCCACTACACCAGGTTGCTCAGTGCCTCATCCAGCCTGACCTTAAACACCTCCAGGGAGGGGGCATCCTCTCCACAACCTATTTTCTGGTTAATCCCAGGCAATTTTTTGTCCTTGACCATAATTTTTCACCTGTAAAACACAGATAACTTTCATCATCTGTAGAGATTTCATATCTACCTTTGTAAGTAAAATTTATTACATGTGGCTTTGTTGAAACCTTCAGGATATGGTCTATGCTGAGTGATGGGTGAATTTTCACGTAGGGGTTTTCATCATTTTCATCATAATTTTCACCCAAGATTTATTGCAATCAACTCTTTTCTTCTCTGGAAGTAACAAGAGAAGTTTAAACATGCACAAATAGAAGTTTAAATTAACAATGACAAGGAAATAATTAAGGCAATATTAATTCTTCTAATATTAAGTAGCAAATTAGTGGGGAGAAATTCTAATTACTGTGAAGAAAGATTGCAGACATCTGAACCATTCCATCAGGGGTTGTAGCTTGTTTATTTTGATTCTTTTCCTCTGCTAATGAGCACAGTGTAAGATGTTTTGCTTAACATTTTCCTAGGAACTAAAATTAAACTCCTACTTCCCATGAAATTTCCTAAGGGAGACTCAGAGATGAATCAAGCAGTGAAAAGTAGTGCCATGGCACAATAAATTACCATCTGAGATTACCTTTATATTAGTCCCAGTACAATCATTTACCACTTCATTTTCAGCTACATCAACTGCCTCTAGGCATTTTCTCACACAGAAAAACCTGTATTTCCTCTATCATTCCAATTTCTGTCCTATTTATCCTCTTTTTTTTCCCTTCACTGCTTCTATTTGGAAGTTCTCAGTGTCAGTTTTTGCAACACACAGGTCTAACTCCACTCAGCTTATCTTACATTAACAACTTTTAACTAAAATATTTTACAGCTCAGAAGCATAAACATGTTTCACTTTATTCCTAAATAACCATGAATGTGCATTTGAAAACACAAAAAAAGGCAAAGTTATTCTTTAAGATGGATGGCCACAACCCAAAAATGCTGGTCTAGTGACTGCTGTCCCTGCCCATGGCAAGGGGGTTGGAACTAGATGATCTTTAAGGTCCCT
Organism: Turnix velox; assembly: GCA_013400935.1. Classification (NCBI taxonomy): domain Eukaryota; kingdom Metazoa; phylum Chordata; class Aves; order Charadriiformes; family Turnicidae; genus Turnix; species Turnix velox. Next base: position 951 of record VZTY01028604.1, on the reverse strand, counting down.
CCCACCCCAAACCATTCTATGATTCTATAATTGTCTACAACAATTAAAAACCAAATCAAGCCTCCTCACAGTCAAGTCAGATCCCTAATTTTCTTTCACTGCATAACCACAACATCATACCACAATTGCTGAGGAGAAAGACAACAGCCAAAGAGTTAATATTTAAAAATTAATTTTCTTGTTAATGATGTTATAGCTTTTGTAAATGAAATAATTCTGTATCATATTTATCATGCTTCCACTGAGAGTGTAATTTATGCTTGAAGTTCATTCCTAAAATCTCATTTGAGAATGGTTTGGTTTGTTTACCTTTATTTTCATCACAACTCATCTACCTAATTGGTATTTAACTGCAACATTCAAATGGGAAAAGAAAAAATATTTAACTGATTTTCTTCAGGGAATTAAACCCTTTTTTTTCCCCCCTGTAACACACCACATTAGTCAGCCTTTTCCATCTGTTGTGCCTTCTATTGATGTGTTTCACCATGTCAGTCATTAGGGGTTTGGTGAGAACAGGCTTAGGACCTCCTTTCATGCAAAACCTAAAGGGAAATTGACAAATAACTTGACCAACAAGCTACAGAGTCCTTCTAAAGTCTAGGATGTGCTCCCCTCCAGGTGTATTATTTCTTCCTTGGCTAACAAGTCAGCCTTCACTTAACCAGCAGCAAGGTGAGAACAAACATCAGGGAATATGCCTGATCATGCTTTGAAAACAAAAGCTGTCTGAATGTTTGATTTCAAGCATAAATCCTGAAACATAATAGAGGTTTAAATCTGCAGGTATTCTGGGGGTTATTCTCATTTCTAAGTGAACAATTCATCAGTTTTTGAACTATCATAATGAATTCTTAGAATGTGAACATTTCCTGTTATCAGTTCTCTATAAATCACAGAATTACCCAGATTGGGAGGGACCTTTAGATCATCTGAGTTCAGTCATCAACC
>VZTY01028603.1:0-31935 GCA_013400935.1 Turnix velox | reverse complement strand
GAGCTGCACTCAAGCCACTCTCCACCCAGCCTGTATCTGTGCTTGGGATTGCTTCGACCCAGGTGCAGGACCTTGCACTTGGCCTTGTTGAACATCATGAGGTTGGCTTGGGCCCACCTCTCAAGCCTGTCAAGGTCCCTCTGGATGGCATCCCTTCCTTCAGGTGTATCAACTGCACCACACAGCTTGGTGTCATCTGCAAACTTGCTGAGGGTGCACTCGATCCCACTGTCCATATCTCCTACGAAGATGTTAAATAGCACTGGTCCCAGTACTGATCCTTGGGGAACACCAGTCGTCACTGGTTTCCACTTGGACAATGAGCCATTGACTGCAACTCTTTGAGTGCAACCATTCAACCAGCTCCTTATCCAGCGAGTGGTCCATCCATCAAACCCATTCTTTTCCAGTTCGGAGACCAGGATGATTGCTTGAACATACATTAATGTAAAAAGAGCATATTAGGCCAGTATTTGTACCAAATAATGGTTCATGGAGTCCTTACAGAAGTGGATTCCTTTGCTGAAACATGTAGGAGAATATACAATATCGGTAGACAAGTAAGGCCATATCAAAGAAATATCTAACAGCATTTCTAACTCATGTTGTTCATGGGAAACACAAAGAGACTGCATTTTCCTTAAATTCCCATCTGAGGAGAGAAAGAAGGGAATGCCGCCTGATGCATCTTTCAGATCTGTGCAAGCAGCCTTCCCTTGTGTTCCACAGCTCTGATTCATTTCAGAAAAGTGAATGTTTGAAAAGCCTCGTGGAGTGTGAATGCAAAGACGGGTCCCTTCGTTCTCCTGACCCCACTGTATCTCAGTTCACTTCTTTCATATACATGCAGAAAAATGGAACTGAGGCCCAAAACTCGGTTTTTAAAAGATTAGCTTGTGTTTAAGCATTTAGATACCAGGACAACTAATTTTTTTCATCCCTCCTTGATTTTTCATGTAACACTGATTAATTTAGAGTGCATACACACTCTGACACTGACAAGATGCTAAAGCACTGTGTGGGTAGTTAACATTTAATCTGGTGTTGCCTGATACATAAGATGGCATCATTTATTCCCAGAAAGATCATAAACAGATTACCAGTTCTCAGCAACACTAAAGTATTTAGTCTCACAATTTTAATACATATCTTTGTCAGGTTATTCTTGTAAGGGTCCTCTCCAAGGAGCTTTGCATCCCCTAATTTATGAGATATTAGCAGTAATATTAGTCAGTCCTTTAAATACTTTTTAGTAGGGGATGTTTTTTTCTTTTTTGTAACTGTCTCTTGTCATCATGACAAATTCAGACCATTCAATATCTGCATGGGCTAAAGACTTCCACTGGGGATGGACTGAGGTTGGCTGAGTGAAACTACCCCTGCTCACCAACATCCACCTGCTAGACTCTGAAGACAAACTGTCAGTTCACTGTCTTTCTCACCAGCATCTAAACTACTGAAAACAGTCTTTGTGAGGTAAACAGTTACTTAGCATCTAACATGTTACTGTAAAACCCTATTATCCAAGAAACTTTTATAGAGACAAGGTTTACACTACATCCTTAGCACCTTTTCTGGTGTGTTGTGACCAGCACAAAAGGAGGAGAGAGGGCAACTGATAACAGCAACAGCTACAGTCATTTGAGTTTGATTTGCTGTTGAAGACAGAAAAACTTGAGTCTTGATTTTTCAGCAGGCAGGCAAGCATGAATAGTGGCATAGGTGTGACCACATTGTGAGCCAGCAAGGCTAAAGCTGTTGAGACCATACCATTACATAATGCTTTCACTACATGCCTCAGTTCTGCATATTCATAAATAGCTCTTCAAGAAGTTGGAATACAAGGAATAGATTAGCACAGCTACAAATCATACTGCTTCCAAGAATTCAAACTAATTGTTGTGCTATCAAACTAATTTAAAACTACATTTCAAATATATGTTTCAGTTTTTATCAGCAATCAGATATGTACCTTGCCAGTTCCCATGTTACAGTATGCAAATCAGTGCTAAAAATCACCCATGGCAAGTTTCCTACAAGAAATTGGGTTGGACTGTGTGTTGCAACCACGGCAGATTCATCTTCATCCTACTGCCATCTTACATTCTTCCATCTAGCCAATGCTTATATTGTCTTTTATCTTAGCTTATAGGTCAGTTAGGTGACATTCAGCATTACTGCTCTTCAGCTTTTGTTTACAATGGCTATGAACTCAGTGGGATTGTCAGTGCTGTTGAATATGGTATTTATTGCATACTTCAAGCTTATGCAAAAAAACCAATTCACATCAAGTTCTGCCTGTCTTATTATTTACACTGATGCATATTCATCTCAACTTGTATAGGAATGCATCCATTTGCAGGGGCAAAATTCGTATTTCTTTCCCACAAAAGGTGTAACATATTGCAAATGTTCACACTGCAATATGCAGTATTTTTTTGTGGGTACAAACACCACAGTTTGGCATCCCTGGTCTGTCTGTATCTACTAAATTCTTTCAGTTCATTGACTAGATCCTTAAGTTTCCAGACATGATTTTTTGGCACTTTTCTCTGGCTTCTTTAATTAATTTTGGAGGTCTTGCAGTCTAGTCCCACTAGGAGAGAATAAGAGCAAATCTGGTATTTCTCTAACATATGATACCACTTAGAAAAAATACATACACAGTTCATGTGTTCCTAGTCATGTTTAGGAAAACAGCTCATTGCATAAAAGAGAGTACCTTTGCTCACAATCCCAAAACATTTTTAACTGGTCTTACTTAGGATATGCTTCCATTTTCACAGTCCTCCTGACTTAAGGGGTTCCAACTGGCTGTGTGCTTCTGCCCTCAGGCTGTCCATTTGGTTGTACAGATATAAGTGTCTGCAAGGCCAGACTGTGAATTTGGATAAGGAAACTGACCCAGGTTAAAAAGTACGTATTTCATTTTAGCATTTAAATCCTTGGTTCATAAGTGTAGCTGCATAAGTAGTGGTGCTGCCATAACCAAACGAATCATGTGGGAAAGCATTCAGCTAGCATCAGCAGCAGGATGATTATTTACTCAAACCCTTCACATAGCAGTGACTGGCACATTTGGTAATTTGCAGTAGAGTTCTAATTGATGACAGATACCTGACAAGTTTCTTGGTTTATATTTTTTTTAGTTCATTACTGCCTCTGACAACTAGGAAAACAGCTAGTGGATCCTGGTGAAGGAGTGAATGAAGCAGTATCCAAGGAGAACAGTAGGAAATAGAAAAGTAGCAAAATTATTAATAGAAAGAAATGTGTAGCCAAAGGAGCCTGCAAGGAGCAAGGAAAGATGATTCTTGATAATTATATAAAGTACAAAGACATGCTGACCCAATCCATGCTGGCCCACTACTGACATTAAAAGTGCTCTGAATTTTAAAAATTCAGGTTCTCAACCATAAAGAAGTGGCATTGGGCTCCATTTGAAAAATTAGGTGCAACTTACATCCTTGCTCCCCACTATGAAAACAACTCTAGTATTGCAGTTTCAGATCTTGGGCACAGATCAGCTCAAATGCCAGGGAAGTGAGGGAAATGGACATTGGCGTTTAGTTCAACTGCCTTCAAGGGCTTTTGCAGCACCGGGAGATATTTCAGTTCAGTCAGCCATTGAGCATACATCTACATATCCCTTCTTAATTGAGATAATTCTGGAAACTGCATCAAAGCTCTAGCACCCCTTTCCACATTTATCCAAACACATGACTGTTTTGCACATGAAGCCATAGACATACTGCAAGATGTCACAACGTAGAACCTGGCATTTTCACGTCTCACATGCAAGTACTTTGGAGGTACTCAAAACAGTGAAAATTCAGTCATGTTTCTGAGGTGTCTTGTACTGATTTATACAGTGATGAATGTCAACTCATACCCAGCCTCCTGCAGTGTCATGGCTGTGATGCCATGCAGGATTTGCTGTGTTCCTAAAAAGATTTCTCTTTCTCCATTTTTTTTTAAATAATTTTTTTAAACCTGTATAGCTTGATCATCAGAAACAGAATGATTATTCAAAAAAAAAAAAAAGATGTTCTAAAAGTTCACCTACATTTTAAGTAACAAAATCCCCAAACCAACATTCTTACTATACAAAATTCACCTCCCATCAGTGTAACAAAGAGTGGTTAACAAACCATTCCTGCAGAATTGGCTCTTGGAATAGGGAAATTCTTGATGGCTTTTCAAAATCTCATATTCATATGAGCCCAGTCAGAATATAGTGTGGCTTTTGTAGATTTGCTATGAAATTAACTATCCCTTTCACTGATATCAAGTTGTTACAGCCTGCTAATTGGACCTCACAAAATAAACATAAAAATTAAAAACAACCAACCAACCACCAGCCAACAAAACCAGAACTTAATTCCTTAATCCCTGTAAATGGCACCTTATTGCTAGTTCCTCTCCAGAGGCTATCACAGGATCCAGCCTGGAAGATATTTTTCTATAAACAGATCACTCCACGTAGAACATTGCTTCCTGAAGACAGCTTGTATTCTCTCCGCTTATACTCAGCCTAGTTGTTGACCTTCACAAATTGCACTGTATTTCCTATCATTTCACATAAAATGACCACAACTATCTCTTGAACTAGCTATATAGTACTTCATCTAAATTCAAAATATCAGCCAACTACACTGCAATCCTAAAACAATATAGGATAAGGGATTTTACTGTAGCAAACATGATAGAAGCCATTCTCTGCAAATGGCCTGTGTGAAGCATGTACCAACTCAAAATTTGCAGCATGTGAACTCACATAGAAGTTATTTTTTCTGCTGTAGCGTAATAAAGGATCAATTAAATTTGCTGGGATTTGAATCAGAGGCTTTCTTAGCCATCTTCTCAAGAAAAACTCCATAACAGCCAAGTTGAAATATTTTTTCTGAAGAATTTTGCTGTAAATTTGGGCAGATAAAGAAAAAAAAATAGAGCTCAAATTAATAAAAAACCCAGCCTCTTCAATAAAGTTTAATTTATGTAAGAATCTTAGTTGTGTTCCCCAGCTTGGAAGCTACTGGACATCCCTGTCGCTGACATAACCAATGGACTACTACCTGCAGAAATTGTTAAGTGGGCAGCTATGAAACAGGAACAAAATAGGCCTCAGAGTTAAAAAGAGGGACATATGCTTCACTTCATATTTGCTGAGACAAGAAATGCAGAATGGCCACCTAAATACAAATAGAGTACATCAATAATACACCAGTCCTAAAGAGTTTCCAGGAATTAATTCTCTAGAATTGCAATGGGAATGTTTACTATATCTTCATCTAAAAATCATAGCAGGGGCCGGCATCACCAACAGGTAGTATTGAGAAAATTAGTATCAGCAAGAAAGCAGGAAAACTCTCATTCAGTCATAGAAGAGTTTGGGTTGGAAAGGACATTAAAGATCATTTAGTTCCAAACCCTGCTGCCATAGGCAGGGACACCCTAACCAGGATACAGGCAAAAGAGTTCTGTATCTATTCCTTATTTAAATACCCTTACTCAAATTCTCACTAACAAAGTTCTGACAAGAAAAGCTTTGGTTCATTTCAAAGTAGGCACTTGTTACAAAGTAGATGTTCTTCAGAAAAGGTAAGGCACTATATATATCAATGACCCAATTTGGCTTTTACTTTTCTTTCCAATAGATACATACAGACAGAACAATCATGTGTACACAAAAACCTTTTATGGGCCTTTTTGGGTAGCACAAGACCATTTGGTGATTTAACCAAAATACACTCACACACATGAAATATCACAAGCATCACATACCAATGCTCTGTCCCAAGTCTGAAGGGCCCAACACAAAGGTAGTGAGGCCAGGTCAGAACAGTCTTACTGATGGCAAATGTCTCCTGCAGCATTCGTCAGTGAAATGGACACGCATATGCCTCAACACAAGGAATCAACATTTCCTCTTCAACTGCCAATACTTTTATCTGGTTTTGGTACATTTTCAGGTCCCTTGGGTAAAGTAATGCGACGATTGGTGTAAGAAGGGGCTGACCTCCACGATCAATATGATCTGCCAGAATCTGTTTATTGAGAGCATGAGACAAGCTTATATACAGTGATGTCTAGTTATCAATGCTACTAACATACTGATTGGTTACAAGTTACATTCTAGCATTAATTTCAGACCCTCCTCTTAGAGTTCTTCTGCCAACGCACACAGCTGTACACAAGTTGTTGTTATCTTGTTCATTCTTGACTCCTTCTGCTTTCCCAGACCATCGAGGACTCTTTCCCAAAACAATGGAAGACACAAGCAAGCTCCAAGGCCTTCAGGTGTCTTGATAAGATTTGCCTCAGGCTCTGAGCTGAGCAGTTGTTAACCCTTTGTAGCCTGTGCCCATACTGCAACACTGGGGGCTGAAGCTGTCTCTAAGCTCAGTCTTTGAATACCAGGCCATTGCATTTCATAGGATCATAGAATGGTTTGGGGTGGAAGGGACCTCAAAGATGATCTGGTCCCAACTCCCCACCATGGGGAGGGACATCTCCCACTAGACCAATTAATGGAATTTCACACTTCAGACTAATTAATTGCTAGCTGTTTTATAGAGTCACAGAATGTCAGGGATTGGAAGGGACCTCAAGAGATCATCTAGTCCAATTTGCCTGGCAGAGCAGGAACACCTAGACCATGTCACCAAAACTCAATCATGTGTGCGTGCATCAAATAGCTACTACATCTGTACAATATGCAGATGTGTGTTATGCCCATAGAAACTGTGTACTTTTTCTCCCGAGACTCTTGGTTCCTATGGATCTAGTCAACACGGTGCCAACATGGTGGCTTGAGTCACCATGTTATAGCAACCAATATAAATCACTCTGAGAAGGAGTAACTTCAGTTTCCAAAATACTAATTTTGACTGCCAGGTCAAAACTAAACAGTCATGCAACCATGTGTTAACATCCTCTCATAGTCAGGGAAAGAATGAAAGAAAAGCAGCTAAAAACAGGGCCACTGCAAAGGAACAGCCTCAATTTTTTTGTCACAGGCTGTAAACAATGTTTTACATTAAAAGAGCAAGCTTTATGTTAAACAATCATTATCCATCCTTTACTGCTTCAAGCTATGCAGCTGGGGTGGAGGTTGGGTTGGTTTGGGATTTTGTGTCAGTGTGTATGTGCTTTTCTAAAACAAGAACACCTCAACCATACTGCCATATGATATTGGGACCAATGATCTTGATCTAATTATTAGGCAGGAAAAAGATGAAATTCAAGATTACAGGGCCAAACCACACATATAATTAAAAGAGACAGATAAATTAAGGGTTTAAGAAACAGACAGCGAACAGCCTTTCAGATGAGAAAAGCAAGCTTCCAGGTATTGGAACAGATCTCCTCTTCATTCCTAAAGGTTTAGAAACCTGGTTTCCAGAAATCTGAGAGTACACCTGGTCTCAAACATTTATCTAAAACAATCTATGTGTTTGTTGTTCGGCTCAGTTGCTGCCCTCAAATACATGGACTTGACATTCCAAGGAACCCATTATCTGATCAGAATCTCTATGTCAAAAGTAACTGCTCAGCAGTTGCTTCTCTACAGTACTTAAATTTTAAATAAAGACAGACCAGAAGGAAAGACAAGTGTGTGCTTTCTCAACATTTCTGGATTTCCTCAAATGAGTCACCTCCAAGACACTGTGTCCTAGGACTAGAATACAAATAGAATACTGGGATCTTGCCTATAGGAATTTAATACCAAACCACGGCAAACTTGTTTTTTTAAGTAATTTCTTATCATCAGGTTTCATTAACAGTATTTGACTCTCCATAGCCTTGTTTTGGGCATGAAAGTTTTCATTTCTGCAAGGCAATTACAACTTTATATCACAATTTCTTTCTTTGAACTGCTAGTACTGGTATTTCCTATATTCTAAACTACTGAAAAACACCTTTCTATGTGGTCAATAAAGAAAATAAACCCTGTGGACAAAATTAGCTTCAGCCCAAAGGAGAACTGAACCCAGGACTAATTGTTCAGACTTTGCTGCACATATAACCTGTTTGGACAAACAAACAATGGCAACTGTCAGCTCCCATGGATCATTTACGTTAAGCTTAGAGTGAATCTTAAATCATTGTCTCTTTGGAAAGAAAGAGAAAATTGAGATAGATACTGAACTGTCAAAAGCTTTGTAATTGAGGGTCTTTGACAAAAACATTAAAGTCGACCAGTGGCTATGCAAATTACTGAGCTTTTAAACATCCTGACAACTCACTAACAAGCACGTATCTCTAGAAACCCTACACAAGATAAATGCTAAAACTTCAGAGTGAGCTAGAAATAAAGGTCTTGGGAAATCTGTGCCTAACCAGAGGAAAAGCCAATTTTGTCATAGCATATATGAAATAAATGCCTTAGAAAGTGAATTTTGGTAAGTAGAATCAGATCAGAGCACTCTCTATAAATAGTGCTCACTATTGTCAGCTCATCACTGACTATAGTGAAGACAAGCAATACATAGATCAGTGAGCTTCTGTTTTTCAAATTCAATGGTTTTTCAACTTTGTGCAAAATCTTTGAGAAATTTACTTATTACGTACTATTACTTACCATTTGAACTAACTCAGAATGCACAAAGTAAATACTTCTGAAGTTAAATATGACCTAAAAATATTTTTATTTTCCTTTTATTTACAAACCTTCTGAAGTTCTCAGGAAAATTCTCCAGATAAGCATTATGCCTTTTGTAAAAAGGAATGACCAGCCTTCTGGATTAGAATTCTGGTTAATTCTCAGGCTGTTAAAGAAATATCTCACAAAGAAGAAAACATAGTTAAGCAGTTTGCTCTCCCCACAGATGGCCAGTTCAAATGCTCGAACACCCACATGGGAGAAACACAGCCCCAGCCTCTCTAAAATATTGATATCTTGAGAAGAACTCAGCATTGTCTTGTGTTCTGCATTCCACTCTTATTTTTTTCCTGAAGCTTAACAGTACAACTTAATTTAAAATCCAACTTAGATTTAAAGGTGTGAGAAAAACTTATTTCCTGTTTCACTAGCAACTTTTCCACGTTTTACTTCACCACCCATTAGCACAAATCCACAAAGTTGAGAAGGTTTTTATGATGCAACCAAAGGAGAAAGCTTTATCAGCTTACAGTTACCTGGAATGTGGGAGATTGGTGCTCTAATCACCATGAGACTTTTCTTAGCAGGGGTAAGAAGAAGGAGAGAGAACTCTTCTTGTGATTTCAGTTTCTAACTGAACCTGCACAATTCCCCTTCAAGTCAGTCTGTTTTCAATTAATCTGCTTTCCCTTCCATTAACAAAATATTCCATTTATTAAAATTCAACAACTCTCATTCCTGAACTTTTTTGCATAACTATATTCCAAAGGCTAACAAGTCAGAGTGTTTAATTTGTGTGGTCTCTCAAAGAATTTTTGGCTCAACATGTTCGTTCAACTGTGCAAGAAATTCTCAAGTATTAAACAGTTGTCTTCATTAGGATTGAACAAAATTTCTAAAAACAGTTTCAAAATTCTTGTCCTGCTGCGATAGAGAAATAGATGTCATCAAGTAACGAGTGGGAGGACTGGTTAACACAGAACTCTACTGCAAGACACACTAGACGTCTGGAACAGTGTTAGAAACTGCACAATGACCCCAAACTCATGTTGCAGTCCCCAGCTCATCCTTTCTCAGTGAGAACCAAATGACTCAAGTGAACCAGCTAGGAAAGGAAACTCTTAAGTTATGTTGATCAGTGTACACAGTATTGCTTATAAAGTGGCTGAGGTACCTTTAAATGACCATCACTTCCATATGTGTTATTGCAGAATTCTGCTACTCTCATGACATTCCCACATTCCACAAGGAAACTGGTTTTTGTGTTCCAGAATATTTTTTTCAGCACTTCTCTGGAAATCTCAGCTAACTCATCCTGTACCTCATTTAGCTTGTTTAAACTAGTAAGATTGTGAAAGAGATAAAACTCTTTTAATTTCATATTCTAACACTATCCCTATACTACAGACAATACAAGTAGTACTCAGCAGCTAGCATACAGCACCTTCATCAGTTGCACAAATGAACTTTTAACATTGAAATGTTTAAACATAAAATTAATTTTCTCTATGATCCAATTTAAAATACTTACTGCAGCTTTAGAAATGCAAGTTGAGCTTATTGAGCTTTTTTTCCTGCCCCTCCTCCACAGTTGTCCAAAAAGAATGTTAAAAGCAGTGGTTCCTCTCAAATGGAAATACATTCCCACTAAAGATTTCATTTCCTAGCCCTTATCACCTGTAATAGAATAGGCCTGGTGGAACAGTTGAATAATATATTATGCATGCATTTAACTACACTGTGATCTTCACATGGATGTTTAAAAAGAAACATGTTTTCTTAAGAAAAAACTGATAGTGGAAACATTCACCTATATCAAAAAGGGCAAATGTTCTATATTATTCTGCCCTGTATTGCTTTCTGTCTCCTGAACTGAATCTATTTCAGGTTCCACTGAAAATGCGCAAGAAGTCTCCTGACTGAACTGCTAGAAATTCAGGTGGCCCCGGTTCAGACACATGCTGTGCTCTCACACCATTCTCCTTGTATATTTATAAACTTTAAAAGTTAAGAGGTCCTTCTTCCCAAAACTCCTTGGAAAGCACTATAATCTCATGGCAAGCAGACTGCTGCCATGATCCTAAGCTCACTCCTTTGATATACTTCAGTTTATCTTCGCTAGGGGCACCGGTGACTGGATCCTAAATCATGCCCTACTTATGGCACACTGGCATCTGACTAATGTCATTGAAAGGATTTGGAGGTTTCACAACCCACTTGTTGCTCATCTGGCAAAGACCTTTGAGTTGCCACACATATGAGTATCTGCTGGTGGATTAATCAATAGCTCCCCTGTCAGCAACCCCTCTGCTAGAGTTTCACTCCCTCCTCTTAGCTTCATGGCTCAGGTTTTGGGGCATTATGTTGGCTCTACTCTGCCCATGTGAGCATTGTTCATCTGCTCCAGGTCTTAGCACATAAAAAAGAACAGGGGAGATGAAACCATTTGGCCAGTAACACCTTATAACAGACAACATTCTTAACACTTCAAAACCACAGTATTGCAGCTACCAGGTGAAATTTTTGTTTCCAATTTCTTCCTGAGTACTCCAGTTTTAAATTACACCAAAAAAGGAATCACTGTGGAGAGCTGTCCTTTTTCAGTTCACATGGAACTCCACATCTTCAATGTGCAGCTTCATTTGAAAAATTTCAACTAATTCTTCAGCAGTGCTAATTTTTGGGATGAAGTTGAGCTCAGTGCCTTGTCCAGCCTGGCCTTAAGCACCTCCAAAGAGGGGATATCCACAACCTCTCTGGGTAACCTGTTCCAGTGTTTCACCACCCTTACTATAAAGAACTCCTTTCTTATATCTAGCCTGAATCTACCCTCCCAGGACAATGCCTAGCAGAATTTCAATAATAAAATGGCCAAAATTTGAACTACAAGACATGCATTACTTGCTGGCTATACAGGATACATATTGTCTTCTGAGTAGGAGAGAGCTAGGCAGAAGATGGGAGAAAGACAACAACCTTGTTGCAAGTGCCAGCTGTCAGAAAAAGAACAAACTTATCACTATGCGTNAGCCTGAATCTACCCTCCCAGGACAATGACTAGCAGAATTTCAATAATAAAATGGCCAAAATTTGAACTACAAGACATGCATTACTTGCTGGCTATACAGGATACATATTGTCTTCTGAGTAGGAGAGAGCTAGGCAGAAGATGGGAGAAAGACAACAACCTCGTTGCAAGTGCCAGCTGTCAGAAAAAGAAAAATTTTACAACCAACACTATAGACACAAAAAGAACAAATAGGTTCATACATTCTCAGTTCTTGCACACTGCAAAGGAACATACATGATATTCTGCACAGACCTGGCAGCTCATGAACATAAAAATGGCTCCAAAAACTAAACGGGTTGGTTCCCACAACTATAGAAGTTGAGTGAAGACTAGTTCTCTTCAGCAACAGTTCACAGTGGCAGTTGCTGAAGTAAGAAGTGGCATTCATGACAAATATTGAATTTTCTACAAATTCCTGCTCTGTTTGTAAGTATTAGTCTCAGATAGTTTTTTAGTACTGCTTGAAATAGGTGTAATATTTACCCTAATATCTCCTGATTAAAAAAACCTTCATTTTTTAGTTAACTTGAGCTCAGCAGTGGAAAGGAAAAGTACACAATCCTTATAAACAGTTCCATGAAGGCTTCTTGATTAGATATGCAGAAGAAAAACAGGAAATACCTTAAATCACTCTATCTGTTGTGCAGCCATCTTCAGATGTACTTCTGCAACTCAGTGTTAGCAGAATGAGACCTTGAGTAAAAACCACGTGAAAAGTCTTTTACTCTAAAACACTACCTACTAAATGAGACTGGATGTATGTAAATCTGCACCAATCCCTAGACCACCACATGCAAACAACAAATAACATGTGAACTGTCATCATAGTGTACTTTTCACAACACTCTGCAACACTCATAGAACTCCAGGCTTGGATCTAGTTTGTAAAAGTTCTGACAGCCTCTAATTTATAGCTCGATGCACTCTGCATTGACTATTTCAATCAGATGAGTTCACAGCACGGTATCTAGGTGAGAGCAGGGTGGGCAGGAAAGCTTCAAGACAATAGGAGTAAAACAGAAAGATTCATTCCCCCACCTTGTGGGTAACAACTGAAACTACAGTTGACAGTAGCATCCCAGCATTTGCAGCTGAAACAAATATTCACCAGATTTCGCACACATATTTCTACTATACTACAGTGAGTCAAACTTTAAAAAATCTTTACAGTTGAAAATTTAAATGCTCTGTTTTAATTTTAAAACTCCATAAAAATTTAGAGAATGTTTACTCTTTCAATGCTTAACAGCATCAGTAACCAATTACTCAAGGATGTTGTGTTCTGCTAAAGTGTGAAGAATGTCTAAATTGTGCACAGGAAAAAGTTAAGTGGGGTTTAAATTTAAAAGAAAGGTTTCTCTAGGACTGGCTCAATGACAAGCATACTGATAGTATTCTAATTTTAAACTAATTATACAATTGCTTCTAAATATGTTTGCCATTGTTTGTTAATACACTAAACACCAAAACGATGGTCAGAGGGCTGGAGCACCTCAAACGAGGACAGGCTGAAGGGGTTGGGGTTGTTCAGCCTGGACAAGAGAAGGCTCAGGGGAGACCTCATAATAGCTTATCAATACCTGAAAGAGCCCTACAGAAAGGCTTGGGTAGGACTTTATAATAGGGCCAAGGATGGCAGTACTAGGAGTAATGGAAGCAAACTGGAAGAGGGGAGATTCAGGCTGGATAGAAGAAAGAAGTTCTTTCCTGTGAGGGTGGTGAGACACTGGAAGAGGTTGCCCAGAGAGGTTATGGATGCCCCCCTCAATCCCTGGAGGTGTTTAAGGCCAGGCTGGATGAGGCATTGAGCAACCTGGTCTAGTAGGGGCCCACGGTAGGGGGGTTGGAACTAGATAACCTTTACAGTCTCTTCCAACCCAAACCATTCTATGATTCTATGGTTTGATTATACACCTTTGAAGACAGGATGAGGTCTAAAGCCAAGTTGCTTAAGTTACTGAGTCCGTGATGCTTTATGTGCAGCTTTTACTGATAATTAACCTGCAACAATCCCATGGGATCAGCTGCAGAATTCTCTTTGGATGTCTTAAGAGCATCTTAGCCCAGTATCAGAGGTCTTTAAAAGTAAACAGCAGATTTTTTTCTAGCAGGAAAATGGAAAGCACTGCCAGAGGAAACTTTGTAAGCACAATACAGTCTTCAAACATCAAGTAAGTGAAGTGCTGATTCAGGGTCACATTAATCAGTGTGGAGACTAGGTGAGTGATTTACCTATAAACTTTCATTACATCTATGTGGAACTAATGCCATACCTGATGAGGAAACATTCCAAACCCCTACAAGTGTGCTATGTTATGCAGTGTACAAGCAAAGTCACTATTTTTCAAGTCTCTGTTTTGGACAAGCATTTTCTAGAAATGTATCTTACCTTTGGAAAACAGCAGAGTCTAGAGACAATGTGGACTCACACACAAGATGAACAGTGGAATATGAGTGTTGTCAAATGATGAATTAAGAGAATTTTCAGTGCTCCATCTGTTGACTGCAGTAAAGTGCCTGGTAATGGCTCTTCCTCCCTGACTGAAATCCAAACAAAAATCTCTTCTCCTTGTTAAAATTCAACACAGTTATCATTCTCAAGTAGCACAGTTTGCTTTCATAGCTAGATGAGGTTTTTTTCTGGTTATTAATGTAGAAGGAGTTCGTGTAGGATTTAAATATATCAGATTAGCTTTTTACCATTTTTTTACCTGCAGAGGTAACCATTTTATAGATGCACTGCTGTCCTGCTTTCCCCCTCCATCACTTCCACCCTACTGGGACAAATTACAAGGTTCATCCCTCCTCCCTCTCCCCTCTGCCCCACTACAATCGGAAGGCTAGATCAGAACAGATGATGAATATTCTCACTGTGAAATAACAAGTAGAAGTTTACTTGTTGACCTGTAGGAAGGACAAGGACACAATGAACTTAATTCAATCTTAAATTCATGTGTTCCTTTTAACAGGTCAACATTTCCTTTTTTAGTTATTTCTCTTTTCATACTTAAGCTTTCCTCCTTCAGACAAATCAGGTGACTAGATTAAGCTCCCATCTTAGCTGTTGACAAACATCCTGAAAACTCCAAAAGAGGAGCAAATTGCAGCACAGAGATAACCAATACTCAAGTCTAGAGATCTGTGTATTTGCATCACTGTTATTTAGTGATTATGCAAATGAGATCTGTAATACACAGAAGGTAATTGCATTAAGAGCATTGCTAAAATGAACAATTATTCATAAAACAAAATTTATTCCAAGAATATATCTAGATGTCTAACAATCTTTTCCCTTCAGTCTGCCCTCCATGTGCTGTGTGGCATTATATATTTAACTGATAACTGCCTTCTACCTCAAAAGCATACCTTTGTTGAAGAATACTTCAATAAAGAGACTAAAGCCTTGATTTTACAATGGAACCTGACATTATACACATTGATTTTCAAATCCCTCCACTTGTTTCTTATAGTAAAGTTTCTCTTGAAGTGGACGGTCCACTGGTATGTATTCCAAATTAAGTCTTCACACTCAGGTTTGCCTATATAAGATGTTGAAAGAATTACTTTGTCAAACAAGTGCTAGCTGATTTCAAAAGTTTTCATAAGTTAGTCTTCACATTTAAGATTATATCCCTTTTAAAATTTTTATACAGCCGAGTGACTTCTTAGATAAATAATCCCTGCTGGCAACCAAAGATCATGATATACCGAGTGTAATCAGTGTTACAAAAGGCTGGATTAAAAAAAACAAGATCAAATACACAAGACTTGAGGAAAACAGAAGACAAACACTAGAAACCAATTGATCCCAAGTATCTGGCTTCGTTTAAGCAAGAAATGGGATTCCTTAGCAAATGATCTCTCTTATGTCTCTCAAGTGCTTGATCCAAGTGGCAACAAAGTTGGTTCATTGCTTCTCACGCTGGAAATTTTGGTACCATCTACCAGTTCAAATTCAGCTAGCTCAAGCTGCATTTCAAAGCCAAACATTTTTCTGTGGAAGCCTACCGCTTCTTCAGACTTTCTAAGCAGGAAGTTACTTAATTTTTTCTGTGATTTAGGTGTAATGGAGAAAATAAAATATCAGTTTACAATTCAAGCCAGAAAGCCAACAAGTAAAAAAGAGGAAGTACAGAACTGAGTCAAGCAGAAGACTGGAGTCAGAAATGTCTCATCAGACCTGTTTTAAGAACCAATTTTCCACCTTAAAAGAAACATGTGGTACAATCTAAACGTGCACCAAGTTAAATCCATTTTCAGCTATCAATTAAGAGGCAGTACACATACAACTATCCCTTACATACCAGAAACCAAACTAAGGGTAACCTTGGGCTCTTCTGCAGTACATCAGCAATCCAACAGTTTTATTCCATGTAGTGCCCATGACACGTAGCAAACCAACAGCATGTTTTTTAGAAGCAAAAACATTCATACAAGAAACACAAATAATTGCATATAAAAATTTATTGTCTTCTTTTGTTCTTGAACACAGGCTTGAAACATATACACCATCAACAGCTAATGTTGAGCAGAGTTTTCTAGAAAATCAATGATATCACAGAATTAAAGTTTGTACCACATTTTTTCCATTGTAGGAAACCAGATTAATAGCCAATAGCAGTAAAATCATGTCTGCAGATGCTCTCTAGAAGTCTGTTTGGCAACTTAAGCATATTAAGCTCTCTAGTTTCCATAATATAGGTATAGGTAAAGATTACATTTATAGAAATCTCCAGCCCTTAAGTATAAAGGGAGTTTGAAAATCCTAGGCCTAGTTCTCATGATTGCTCCACTTATTGAATAGGTCTCTGCAACAATATTGCCATTCATATTCATTGAGTTCGCATCCATAACTGTTATCTAGTACAAATATTTTTTAAGAACTACCAAAATAAACCCAAACACCCCAGAAATCTTTCTTTCCAAGCAAAGTAAGCAGGAAAAAGCAAATTCACCATGAATAAGTATTTGCAAGGACACTTGATATCTTATTTGAGAGCCAAAGACTGACAGCAAGAGCTCTTTGATCACTGATTACTGAACTCAAATCTGTTTGCTTATACATTCCTTGAGACAGACAGTTACTTGTCTATATGCCCAGTGCTAAAAATGGAGCTTGTCTCAATGAAGACCATGGCATTACTCATACCATTAAGAACTAAGCACATAATTTAAATGTGCTTAAATATCTTGCTAAACTGCAGGCTAACAGTCTTCAGAAAGAGAAACTGCAACAAAAATATTTTATCAGAAATTACTTTCAGCTTAATGAGATGGCACTCTTCCAGCAGAGTAACTGTAAACTGAAATATAAAAAGCTAATTAACTTTGATTTAAGCTTCTGACATACAATGATGTCAAAAACCAGCAAGCTGTTCCTCCAGGAGAAGTCCTTAAGCTACAATGATACAACCAAAACCATATACACGCATATGATGGATTTTCCATTTTTAAAGTGCAGATTTTCATTTAAAGTATAAACAACAACATCCCAAAGTAAGCATTTCCCCGCTAAAGCATGCACAGTATTTTCCAACACTGAACAGACTTCTTGAGCATTAGAGTAGCTAAACTGTGTACATTTTCAAAGAATTTAATTTAAAGAGAATGCTGCCTAAAATAGGCATTTTTAATCAACTGCAATCAGTACCATAAAGACTTTATTTTGCAAAATGTTAGAATCACAATTACTACAACCTGCCTGTAAACCATAAACTCAGAGTGCAAATCAGGTAGCCACTTTCTTTTAGAAGGCATTTATGAGAACTCCCAAGATGAAACAGGGCAGAAAAAGAAATTTTCAGATTGGGGAAACATTTTAGTAAACATAAATCTGGATTTTCAGAATAATAAATTTCCTAGATTTAGAAAGAGCTTCTTAAAATAAAGAGTTTATGGCTATTCTATCTCAGATATTCTATCTTTATTTTCTGCACAATGTTTCCATGTGCCTCTTCTAATTAATTTAGGGATAAAATTGCATACCAGAGGTCAAAACCTGAGAAATCCTATCATTATCAAGATAGCAGCTGATGTTTCTTGAACTGTAACGATGCTTGTTTCACTAGATTCTGTTGTCTCCTTGTAGTCTGGGCTTCCTGAATGGCACAACAAATCCTCTGTGAAACAAATTGAGAATAAGGATATTAAAAAGCATGCAATCTGCAGCTTTCTTCCCTAAGTTTCTACTAGAAACAGTACTGCAACAAACTTGAAAAGTCCAGTGATCTTGGAGATGATAATGAACTTAACCAAGTACTTTAGGTACGTGCAACTATCCAATTTCAATCTTAAATTATTGTCTCTTGAAAGCTTTAGACTATCTTGTCTCATCATTCTCCTAGTTAAACTCATTGTTTAGCATGAAAAGATAGCAAATGATTCTCAGGCACATCAGCCTATTGTAGAACAGGTCACTGAAGATGACTAACTTTATGTGCTTCAGCAATTCTTACCAGTATCAGAAGGAAAGATGATGGAAGAACATACCCTTGCTGTAGCTTCATCCTCAAGCTGAACTGTCCTTACACATTCATGACCTGTGCTGTCCTTCCTTTGGAACATACTTCGATCCTGTTGCAGAGGGGAACAAAAATATACATCTGGTGGCTCACAGAACAGAAATACAGAATTTGATACTCAAATAGCTTGAATTTCCATTTAAGGCTAGATTTCACTCTGGCCTCTGTCCAATCCCAACTCATACTTTCAAGAATTTAAGTAATACTGTCTCATGGTCCCATAGTTAGCAGTTAGATTCATACATACAGTAAAAGCATGCCTGGACTTCTGAATAGTGTTAAATACAAAAAGTTTTCAAGCCATTCTTACCAAACCACATATTTTTAGAACATTTCCTTTGTAGGAGGGACAGCATGTAAAGTCTTCAAATAAGTAATCCCATTCTGTTGTTAAATGGCCTAAGATTTCCACTTCTTTTACATATATCACTCTCCTGTTCAGAGGGAAAAAGTTAACAGTTAATTTCTCCCTGTGAGAAGAACTTTGACAGAAAAATTAAAGGTAAGAAAACAAGATGGTGAAGGAGGAGAAGCACACTTAGCTGAACTTGGAAACTATATCACCTGTCATTAACAGATTTTACCACTACCTTGAGAAAGCTCATTCAGCAGTATGAATTTTGAGATGTGTGAGACATTATAAAACAAATACAGTGGGATGTCTCCCCACTGTGTCATATGGATAAGCTGCTATCATACATTCAGGCAAGATTGAAACTGCGTTTTCATTATACAGATGTATTTAGATATTTTTGAGCTCTCAAACTGTGTATCCAAGATTAAAAACATCTGAAAACAGTGTGGTAAGCATAATATTAATTTTCACACTCATAAAAACCCCTTAAAACTCCACTTAGACTACCTTTAATTAACAAGATTGCAAGTACGCACATTATCAAAATGTAGGTTTAACTATAAACACACAAACTAATTTGAGAAATTTAAAATGACGAGTTAAAAAAGCTTATTTTCCTCCAGTATGATAGAAGGATTGCTGACCTCAGAGTACAGCCTTCCTAACTGAGTATCTGGAATTTGCATCATTACTATATTACATTTTCCATAAAGGAAATTTTTTTTACATTATCTAGAAGAAAATGGGAAAGCACATATGCCTAGAACAGCAATCTGGTTAGACTTAAGCAGATGTCTAATTCCCAGGCAGAAACTGAGATAAGCCCTTAGCAAGCCTTCAAAACTTCCTACCTATTGGTAACAATAAGGTTTGTTCTTTGGCCTCTTGGAACCGCACAGTGATACTGGTAGCTCTCGTTTTCCAGCTTTCTGATGTGCATTTTCTGGAAGTAGGAAATAATTTTCAGTCTGTAAAAAGAAAACTCAAGGCAATGTTCACCATTCAAAAGCCTTTTCAAAAGTTACCTCGAACTAGTTCTTTTAAAGTCAGGTTCTCACAGTATTCTTATTCCTGAGTCACTGAAAGGTCTGATCCATTCCACCACAGTAAGTGGAACTTCGAAACTGTAACCTCAGACTATTCCTTCAGCTTTAATTTCCTTTCCGTACCAATAATTATTTAGTAATGCTAGTTCTGTTACACCTCATCCTGTAGACTCAGTTGAAGAGGGAAAATCCTAAAATGGTAAATTGAAAAGCAGCAGCACGTGACTCAGACTCCTAGAAATAATTATCAGGTCACAGATACTCAAGGCATGTCAAGGTCAGGCTTCTGAAACACTGAATATCCCTGTTCAATGTCCTAAATAGTAAGGTATATCAAAGCATTGATTAAATTACACAGGAAAACATAATGAAGAATGAAGGCCATACACTTTCTGGATGCAGAAACACACACCTCAGATTGAAGTTCAGCCAAGTGCCTGTAACTGGAGGCCCCAAAACTGTTTTGATGTCCCTCATAGCAAAATAAGATGACCTTCAACTCATGGTACAGCTTTCACTCTGGAATTCAGACTGTGTATTAACTGCAATTTTCTCAAGCTGTTTCTGACAAACTAATGAGAACAAATTAAGGACAGGGGCTAAAAATTCAGTATGTTTTTAGTAATTCTTTTTAAAGATACATTTCCTTCTGTATTTCCATAGACGGACCTATAAAACTGGTAGGATGTCAAGAGAAGCTAAGCTTGACTCTACATTTATCTTTGCATGATTAATCACATAGGCCAAGAGCTCTCTAGAGCTTAAGTAACCAAAATGGAAAGATCTTTTGTCAACTCAGCTCACATCAGAATCAATTAAAGAGGCTTCAACATTTAATTTTCATTTTATTTTCCTATGTTTAAGAAGTTCAACAAGTATCATCATACATTGTAATAGATCCCAAAAATCCTTTAAGTTTCAAACCAACACTATAGTGTTTTCCTCGATTTGTGACATTTGAGTGACATTTTGAAAAACATTTTAATTCAGCATTTTTCACCAACCAAAAATATAGGGTCCACATCTTATATAAAAAAATATCACTTTCTGACCATCTCAAAAAATCCTGAAGTTTAAAACATACATGAAAGGAAGAAAAATGCTAGAAAGACTGCTTATTTCAAAGTTTGTTCAAAGCAACACAAGAAAGATGTCAGCATAGCATTAAAATCAAAACATGAACTCACATTTTATACCAGAAAAACAAGTAAAAATTCTAAAAATTACAAAACCCACCACCATGTGAGACTGCAATTCAAAGGCTGTGATCCATATTCTGAATCCTTTTGCTGGATATGCAGAAATGACATGTGCTATATATTTAAGTAGATTTATTCATAGGCATGTTCCTCTATTTGGACTCAAAGCTTTGGAGAGAAATCCTGTTCCTCAGAACTACAGAAATATCCCTGACAGTATTTTTAGATTTTTCTATGTGGTATGTTACTAAAGTAAGAGTTCTCACCAAGCTCTGTGCCTGGGAGATGCCATATCTCAGACCTATTCTCACTACACCTGATGGATGTCACACCATGGTGATAGCATTATGTAAAAAGAGGGCTGCATTTGATGCCAATTACTCCTTTTTCTGCTCACTCTTAAAATTCAGGCATCTTTTTCTAAAGCTCTTATTTTTATGAGAATACTATGGCACTTTAAAGTTCAGCTCATTCTTATTTTATATGGAGATGATAGAACCAGTGCAAGTTCATGCAGCAGAGCAGTGACTCAAGCAGAAATAGAATCTGCAGCTTCTTGAAACGTAGCATAATATTCTCTCTGCTACACACTGCCTCACCACCACCTCTCAATTATTCATGAAGTGCTCTGCATTCTTTATAAAGCTCTATGCTTTAAATCTGAAATGAAACAAAGTAAAGCCATAGGCAATGAATAATGTATGAACTGCATTGTGTCAAACCCTAAGTGCTAGGGTTAGAAGACAGTTTCCTCACCAAAGCAGGCAGCATTACCTGTGAATTAAAACGCAAAGACTAACAAGGCCTAAAGAATTCATTAACTGTTCTAGCAAATCTCAACAACTACAAACACTCCTCATAAAAAGATTAAAACTCATGAGAACTCATGCCTTGGAAAACAATTCTCCTAAATTTGCCAGCTACACATATTGTGGCTTTCTGTTTAACAAAATGCATTCTTTACTCATAAGGCTCACTGCATGAGCTGGAGACATGGCCTATGAGACATCAAGTCTGATTGTCCAGGTTCTGAACATTACAGACAGTATGTATACATTAGCCCATATGCATTAGGTTCAGCACTTATAGCAAATAGAATGTGGAAACAACCTTAGACAAGTGAATCAATCTACTCCTTCTGTCTACTCTCTTCTGTCTGTATCAAAAAAACCCTACTGAGTGGGAAAAAAGCTGCTTGTCTTTTAAGACCTACCTACATCCTCCTCCTAAGCTGAGCTCTATGTCTAATGATGCTTTCATTTCACATACACGAGTATTTCAGTGAAACACTTCTTTTGTCTACCCAATAGTACTGAAGCATCCACTCCTTAAGATAACCTTACAAGGTTTCAACCATGTAACTACTTTTGTTTTAAAGGGATAAATTCATTAATGTCTGTTAAAATAGATGAGAGAGTGGCGAATCTGCTTAAGTTGCTTGTAGTGCTGGATCAAAACTGGATCCAAAACTAAACAGCACTTGTGCCTACAAATCATTTGTTATTACATTTGTATTTTCTGTAAAGCATTGTCCCTCTCGTTTGTAATTTACTTATGAAAACACAATCTTCACATCACTAACCTCTAGCATAATAATCAAAATCAGTCTGTTAAAAAGAAAACACCCCAACACCCCTGTACTCATTCCATGAAGAAATTTGTTTGGTACATTACAAGAACTTAACATCATTTAACTAGCTAAATAAAAGTGCACTATGTTTTATTCTTTAACATTTTTAAATTAAATCAGCTGACTATCAAACAACTAAATTTCAAGAAGGCGTTAGCAGCAGACATGTCTCTGCTCTGTTTTTTTCATGTAGGCATCACTTACTTTATAAATGTATATAATTTCAGGGTTTTTTAATGTAAATTCATGTTAGCAGCTAAGAGCTTGAACAGCAACACCCCAGAAGATTTTGTAGTTTAAGTCAGTATCAACTGAGCTGGCTATATTTTTTAATTTATAAAGTTTTCATAAAGTAGAAGTAACTTGAAGTGATAGTGGCTCACTAGATGTAGAGGTGACAGGTCTATGCCCTACATTAGAAATATTAATTATAGTTTTCTTAGCATTTATATGGTATTTCTGTATAATGAAATTAACAATAAGCATTTTCACAGAAGAAAATGCCTGTACAAGTATGAAAATGTTGCTTTCTCCCTTCAACCACAGTCCCAGATCTATGAGAACATTAATGAAAGAATGAACTTATCAACTACCCTTCCATGAAAAGTGTCTTTTGTTGTTGCCATTTATGAGGAGTTAAGCATCCTCAGAAAAACAAATACACAGGAAACAAACCCTCCCTGTCTTTCTCATCTCATTTATCCATCTAAATTACTAAAGATGGTTATTCAAGTTAGTTTGTTTGTTTTCTTAGCCTGGGCAACAGGAAACACTGTTTTATTCAACTGCTACACATAAAATATACAAATGGGGAAAGGACATCTCAAATGCATTCATTCCCTTAATTACTTAAGGCAGATAAAAGACCATGACAGAAACAGAGAAGACATGGAAAATGTTACTCCATTATTCCAGTTCTTGCTGCGTATGCAAGGAGAAAAAGAAAAAGAAGAGAATTATTAGAAACACAACCACAAACGAGGATTAGAAGAATATATAGAACGAAGTAGCAAATATGCAAGTATTGGTTTTGAAATATTAATGCAGGCAATTATTTCACTCTAGGTTTTTAGCAACAAAATAAGCATTTTAAGGTAAGTTCTAGAACTAAACTGGATTATGATTATCTAGGACATGAAAACAACTATTACTGATAATCCTTACGTTAGCCACATACAGATGCAGAAGCAGGGTAAGTGTCCACACAATGTTGATAACTATACCACAATGGTATTAAGAACATAAAGAAATACCAGTAGGTGGTATTTTGAGAATCTGGGCAGCTTTTTCAACTCCTGATACCAGCAAAATGAAACAAAGCAATTTCAGCAGTACTACTGTGGCAAACAATTAAAATTCTATTAATTCTACTTAGAAGTTGCTTAATTTGTAAATCAACCATGGTTTAGTTATTAAGAAAAACATTAGAACTGAGCAAAGTGTCTTGTCATGTTTCTTCATATTCAAATCTTAATCATACTAATTCTTAGCTCTACTACCTCCTTGCAGAGCATGAGATAAACAATTGCAAAACATAACTTGCAATAGGGTTTTGGAAATAGATGATCTTTAAGGTCCCTTCCAACCCAAACCATTCTATGATTCTAAGACTATTTAAGACCAATGCAGCTCACTACAGCAGCTTTCCAAGCTTCCCTTATAAATAGGCTGCAGCAAATTTCACCTACAGATGATGGCTGCAACAGATCCCTGGCAGGTTTTTTGTTACATAGTCCTTGATGCAACTTGGTAGGTTAGAGAACTTTAACAGTATTTACAATGCAAGTCTTACCTCAAATAAATCATAACCCTCAGCTTCCACCCTGTCATATGGTCGGATGATGCCATCTTCATGAATGAAACGTGGAGGACGAAGGTTAGATACTTCTTCAGTTGATTCTGCCACCCTGGGATAGGCAGTGGAACAGTATTCTGGTAAGGTTACTACAATTCTGAGTTTCATCAATATATCTTTAAAAAGTCACCCATATCAGTTGCCACATAACCCCCTTACACATCCTGGGCACCCTATAGTAACAGTAACAAACCCAAAATAAAATCAGCCAATTAGACTGACTTAGACAGCTGCTGAACAGCTTGTAGCAGTCTATTCCCATCCCTAGATAATTTACTAAGGTTGCTTATGTTTAGTACTGCGTTTTCTAAAGGACTGCTTAAAACACAAGAAGCCCCTGATGTGCACTGCTACCTGAATTTCAAACTGGCGCATTTTTCTCTGGAAAATTTCAATGGTCTTTTTTTGGTTTTTTGTTTTTTTGGTTTTTTTTTTTACAGTAAATGTAAATGACAGATACTTGTATTCAGCAGTACACAAACATAACTCAAAAATAAATTTTACACATTATCTTTTAATTACTTTCTTATCAGGAGAAGGATTAAAAGAAGAATATGGGCTATTTATCATCTATGTAAACCACAACCCTGCGGGATGCATTCTCAAGCAGCTATTTCCAGAGAGCATCATAAGGTACACACTGATTTCTTTACAGGCAACTAGACATCTCTCAGCACTGCATATTGTATTTAACACAAGTAACTGTTCATCACTGCTAGACCACTTCACCACCTGGTATCCAACATAAAGCATAAAGAGGGTACTATGATACTTCCTGCATAAAGAGGGTACTATGATACTTCCTCTTGATATTTTACCTTTGAATTCCCTGGAAGGTACTGCTTGCCATATCTACAATGCCACCAGTTGGACGGGCCACCACTCCTACAAGTCCCTTTCCAATTCCTTTAAAGAATCCAGCTGCACCTTCTTTTTTAGCTCCTTTAAAACAAATGGAACAGAAAAGGACATAATTTTAATGGCTTACTTGAATACATGAACCACAGAATTAAAACATTACTTTACCAGGCTGAGATAGAACTATTTTGTATTGGAATCAACACACAGAAATTGGTTATGAACAATCCACTTATAAAAATTTCTCTGTGAAAAGTCTCAGATGGCTTCCTTGCCTGTTTAGACTTGTTATAGTTCACTCCACACCTTACCAACTTCACTAAGATGTTAACAAGACTCTCCTCCTCAGAATTTTATTCTGAACTGTAGGTTAGTATATCAGTTTTTTATAGATTGACAGTGGTAACAAAGCAATCTGAAGGATCTAAAATATACAAGGTGAAATGGATATTAGCTTTTTCTACCTCAAAGTTATTTCCTCTGATACAGAACTACAAATGAGCCAAAACTGTTTCAGCAGATGTGCAAGCACATGTGCTCATCCACCAGTGAGAAAAGGACTGCACCTAAAAGTATCTGCCAATTACCTATAAAATACAACACAGTAACAACTTCCAGCATTTAAATCACTTTCACATGAATTTTAGTAACAGACATTTTATCTTGGATTTCTTCATCACCTCTCATCCCAACAAAGCAACAGTCTTCACTAAAGCAAATACTGGTCTAAGTCATGAAAACAAATAAATTTTTAAAAATTTCTCCTACTTTTGGAGTCCCCAAAACTTTTTCAATTGGTGCTTTTTAATTCATTCTTTTTAGTACCTTTATTCTGGCTTTAAACAATAAGTTGGGTATCACAGACGGCTTAACAAAATGTGCCACAAACATTCCCTAATTCATGCAAATGCTGAAAATGTGTTAAGTCCATAAATATATTGGAATAAATCATCATTTAAGGTCACATTTGAACTAGAAATAAAAAAATTAATCTTACTACAGCTTCACATTACCGCAGTTAGATAAATACTTCTTAAAAATACAAAGTAAGTTGTAAAGTTACAGGAAAACATTTAAGCAGTGCAACCTTAGTGCTTACCTTCTACCGGCTTAGTGATTATGCCTGTCACACCTCCAACAACACCCTAAAATCAAGAAGATCGTTAAGTTCCTACTTCAAAATTAGAAAGCTACAGTTCAACTGAGCAACAAGTTGCATCTCATAATTCATATTAAAATTTTGTAATAAAGATCAATAACAGAAACACTGGCTAGGGTTTTTTTGCCTTCTGTTTATTTTCTTGCTTTATATTAAATTTTTATTAAAATTATAGCTGAAGGAAAAAATGTCTGACCAAACATTTATATGGAAAGAAAGACCAACAAATCTTTTGCACAATAATCAGACTTGTAATAATTAGGAAAGTCACTATTTCAGTTTCACTACTAACAAGAAGCTTCCAGAATTCAGTCACAAGTGAGTGATACCAAGTATTCAAGATAAGATCAAGTAACACTCTGGAAGACTTTAAATGTCAAGTATTTTAATGACACCAAGGCACAGAAGTAAAAAACCCCACTGAGGTAACAGCCAAATTCTCAGCAAATGGTACCAGAAACAACTCCACAATGTTTACTACATACAGTTACTAAGAAATGTATTAACTGTCTCTATTTTGAATGGAAAGCTATTTAATTTATTAGATCACTTAATCTACATTTAGCTAATACAGATGTCTCAGTAATTGTTTATATGGAGCTCATCTCTTAATTAACACTTCAACCAGAAACAGATGTGATCTTTCAGAAAACAGAATACATTTTCTATTTTTCATTTTGGAAAAATCTCTCTAATCAGATGTATCACTCAATCATATACACATTTTACTTACTTTGCTTTTCCCTCCAGTCAAGCAAACCTAGAAACCATAGGATAGATAAAGCTGTCCCTAGTACTTTATGGGCGGCACATGCCTAGAGTTCATCATTCAGTTTGTAATGACAGAACTGTCTGTGAGGTCAAATAAGAGTTACTTTAACTAGGTAACATGTTTGTTGAACAAGAGTTCAATACATAATTCATAGGAGAAATCTGTGTTACTTCCCACACTTTCCCTTGCTGAGGTCCTGCCTTTAGTTATTCAGGTTGGCCAAAAACATGACCTCAAACTGATCTACTAAACCAAGCTTCCAACAAACCAACTGCCTGCTAGTCTCTTCTGTTTTATTCCTGAACTGCAAGAGAACACATCAAACTGGACTGCATTTAATTTTCAAGCATGAATTAAGAGTTGGCATATGATACCCTCTACTTCAAATCCCTACCCTTAAGAGGCCTTTTCCTCCTTTGGCCAGGCTGTCACCAAAGTCTTTTGGCTGCCGCCCCATTTCCTCTCTCCGTTTCTGCTGAAATTCTTTATCCATAGTAATAGCAGCCAAGCCTTTTCCGACAGAACCGGTGATCCTAGACACCACTCCTGCTGCACCACCTGATGGAACAGGGCAGAAAACAAAAATTACTCATCCTTTTCCATTTAACAGCAGACAATACACAAGAAGATACAAGTCATATCCCTTCAAATTCAGTTTGGATACCGCAGACTTGCATTGAGTGACTATCACATGATGTCCATGAGAAGACTGCAGAATCTGGCCTGAAATTCATAAACACAGCAAAAAGCAACTGTTAATTTGCTTCAGTACGTGTTTTCTAGCATGTGGGATGGAATCGTGTTCTCTCTAATTACAACACATACCTAAACAAAAATCTATGGCAACTAGAACAGTAGCTGGTTCTTAGAACCCTTCTAAGGCTTCTCCAGACTATTTAAGATCATTAGAATGACAACCAAACGACCACAGCATGTTACAAACTCAATTATACATGCAGTGTGGCTCTATTTGCTTCCTCAGTCATCCAAACAGACATTCAGTCAGTCTGAGGTAAGTTAGATATGAACTGTGTATATCATGATCGCTAACAACAGTATTTGATAAATACTCATCAAAAAATGAGTTTCAAAGGAAATACCTTTCCTTTCAAAGTAATAATAATTAAAAAAACTAAATGCAATCCATGAGCTAATCTAATGTATTAAAGCAGCAATAATAACAATACATACCCACTGTGTGTCCTAGAAGGCTTTTGACACCAATTACCAAGCCCTCAGCAAATTCTTCAGGTCCTTGAACAGCACCCTAAGGAAGAAGCTTATTATGAATAGCAGAAAAACACATATTTGTGCACTTATTTCAAGAAAAAGCAGGAAATCCTTTACATTAATGAAATCAAGGCCATGTTCAGCCTGGAAAAGTGAAGGCTCAGGCAGAAGCTTATCAGCACCTGAAGGGGGCTTACAGAAAGGCTGGGGTAGGGCTTTTAATAGGATATGTGATGACAAGACTAGGAATAATGGATGTAAATTGGAAGAGGGGAGATTTAGGCTGGAGACAAGAAATTTTCTTTATTGTGAGGGTGATGAGACACTGGAACAGGCTGCCCACAGAGGTTGTGGATGCCCCTTCCCTGGAGCTGTTTGCTCAATGCTTCATCCAGCCTGGCCTTAAACTATCTAGTGGGAGGTGTCCCTGCCCATGGCAGGGGGCTTGGAACAAGATGATCTTTCCATCCCAAACCATTCTATGATTCTACAAATATGCCTTTGAGGGTAATAAAAAAATGCTGAGTACAACAGCAATAAAACTACAACCCTACCAGTACATTCAATCAGCTTACTTTTCATACACCACTGAAGAATCAGGAAGTCGTACCTGGAATGGCTCATAGAAGAAAGCTTCAACTCCCTCAGACAAGCCTCTGATTAACCCAAATGGATTTCCAAGAACATCTAACCCAAGCACAAGGACATACATCTGTTTCAGGAGCTAAATAATGAGGCAGAGGGGCAAGAAAACACAAAAGGAGAGTTAATTACCAACTGTTGTTACACAAAGTGTCATGGTAAAATTCAAGGCTGGAAAAATTTTTTATTTACACTTACGTAGGTTTTTAGAATAGTCAATTAAATCACTTGTACAGACAGACTTAGGCAAAGGATGCAGTATATGCATGGATATCTACTAGAACACTTCAGTGAAAAAAAACATAAAAAAAATTTATAAGAATTAAAAAATTAAATAAAAAGAAGTAAATTTAAATCCTTGAAACATTTTCAGGACACTTTTCTATTTATGTTTTCATAACGTGCCACCAGATACCTACTTCAGTACCACAAAATTACAGTAGCTTTTAGGAGGAATACAGGCTTTCCTTTCCTTTTTGCTGCATTCTGTAAGATACCAAAAATTTACACAGAGGCTAGACTAAATAAGCTTACTTGTTCACTATAGTGTCTAATAACTCTCTTCATCAGTTGGTCTCTCTTGTAGAATTGATACTTAATTTCAAAGAAAGCAAGTCTGCAAGAGAAGGAACCACTTATTAGGTACAGGTAACATTCCTCCTACATACTCCTCCTTTGCCCTTGAGATAGTCCCTGAAGCCCTAGTCTCTTACAAATGAGCCCAAACCCCTTCTTTTCTCCATTCCTCCCTCCTTTCCCCAAAGGCTGCATGAATTTATAGTAGTCAGTCAGCAAAGTTTACCATGGATTAAATTATTTTATGTATAGTAGCTTTACTGGAAAAAAAAAAAATCTTTATTAACTTACTTGAAAATAAGATCATCCACATCTGTCAGAGTAGCTCCAATGCTCCTCAACAGCAAATTCAGAGAATGGATAGGTATCATTTCTTCCCCCTTGTCTGATGCTCCTCCACCAGAAGCCAAAGAGAGACTCAAATGCAACTGTCAGACAAAATAAAGACACATCAAGTAAACAAGGGGGAAAACAGGGGTATATAAGCATGAAAATAAATGAGGTGGAAAATGGGAAAGTTAAGCCCCTTCCTGTACTTAACAGTACACCTAGAAATTTCAAATAAAAGATTCAAAACAAATTTAAAATTAAAACCATTTTTTCAGTAACTATAACTAGACTACTAGAGGATAATGTTCAAATATTGTAACAGTGTCTCGTTCCTCTAGTACTCTCCCTTTCTTCACATCCATAAAAGATTATAAACACAACCATATTCTAAAAAAAAAAAAAAAACAAACAGAAAACCCAAGTGTACTGGAATAGATTTCTAGAGAAACAAGCATGAAGTTGAAAACAATGCCTTAGTGTCAGAATTTAAGCATCTGTGTTGGAGTTTATATCTATCTTTTACATTTCTATTGAAAAATGGAAAATAAGCCATTTTTCTGCTCCCCCTCCTCAGAGGAGAATTCTGTTTATTCGAAACTACACCATGTAACAACACACTTACGGTCTTTATTTCCTTGGTCAAAAAACCTAACTGGTTCTAGAGAGACACAAAGACAAGCCCTGAAGTGTATTTATTACAATTTATCATACATCACTTGGGTACCTTCAAATCAGCATTTTCTTTAAGAAAACAACACTAAGACCATAGTTAGTCAGAAGGTTAATCCAAAGATGCATTTACTACAAGGAATTAAGAAACCATATCAAGTGGCTTATTAAGCAATGGTATCTCTATTACATACCTTAATTGGAGAAATATGGAAATGCTCAAAGAAGCTGAGCATGGACAGGTCTGTTAGGGAGGTCTCCATTAGTTCTGTGTTAAGTGCATCCACATCTTGCTGAATTAACTTAGTCTGGTTTTGGTAAAGAAACACAAAATATCCACAATAAAACACAGCATATGTATAATACAATTGATAAAATTATATACAAATCCATGTAAAAAATTAAACATACAGATAAAGATCACAAATAATAAACATAGTCTAATATTATAAGACAGCTAAACAATTAAATACCCAGCAGCACAAAAACTGAGCATAGACAAAGCAACTTTGTATACCACATTACAACAAGGCCAATACATTTCTTTACTCGAGTAAAAAAAGCCAAAAACACAATTAAAGAAAGCAACCAAGAAACCACACAGATTCCTCAATCACTTCTAAGAAAAATTAGTAAAATACCTAACTTCTTGTGGTTCTTTGCAGTTTCCTCACAGAATTTTTGTATAGTACATCTGAAGTTAACAGCCCTAAGAACAAGCAATTTGTGAGAATAACCCTCCTATACACACTAGAACCAGAAGTGACCCTTCTGGATACTATCCACTAACATAAGACTTAATTTATTGAGACATAAAAAATCTGTTCCTTCTGCTCTCCAAATACAAGACAGTTCAGACTAACAAACAATTAGATGTCAACCATATATCCTAACCTCACTTCATCTACCACCCCTAACACTTGGTACCCACAGTTGGAACAAGTGTGTCATCAAATCAACAAAATATAAGAAGAGCAGGAAACAGTTACACATATTCAAGTATCAGTAACTCAGCCCTGTCAACTAGTGTTTCTCACAGCCAGTGTTTAACATAAATACCAATGATTCACTGAAAATGATTATTATTAACTGTTGTCAAAAAATATTCGTTCATTTAACCTGAAATATTCAGAAAACTGCAACACCTTAAGGGGCCTCTACAGGAAAAATAACATTTCTCTCATACATTACCCTTTGTCTTTCAGCTTCTGGATCTGTAGACGGAGTGAAAAGCTCAATAAGTGCTCCTAAAAATCCTTGATCAATTTTCAGTGCCATTTCCTGGATTAGAACCATGAAGTATCTGAGAGGGGAAACCAAACAGTGTATACCTGTAGAATTTTAGCTGAAAGGTAACATGCTTATCCTACACAATGGAAGCTTTCGTAAGCAACGTTAGAATCATAGAATAGTTCAAG
>VZTY01028600.1:6536-41531 GCA_013400935.1 Turnix velox | reverse complement strand
GCCTGGTCTAGCGGGAGGTGTCCCTGCCTATGGCAGGGGGGTTGGAACTCGATGATCTTTGAGGTCCCTTCCAACCCAAACTATTCTATGATTCTATGATTCTATGATTCTATGACTAGAATTTATGTTTGCTAAAGAAGGTTTCAGTTAGTGTGCCATGTCTTTGAATGTCTTTCATCTTAAAATAATTATCTTATATGTAGTGTTAGGCAAACCATACTGTAGTGGCATTTTTTGTTACAGCTAATAAATTGCCTTGTTCCAAACTTAGATTTACATTTGAGAAAGTGTCCCAGGGTTCCCCAAAGGTGAAATTGCAGAGCAAGATATGGCCTTACTATTCCAGAGAAAGTATAACAGAACTTCTAGGTATTAGACATTGTACAAAATACTTCAAGAATGACGACCCATGAAGTGAACTCATCCAGAAAAATATCATTGAAGAAAATACTGCTTCTTAGACTGACCATCTCAGAAATTTAATCAAGCTTTATTGCTTTATCAGTGTTTTAGTAGAAATGTCCAATTAGTAATGTGTAATAGGGCCAGTTCAGCAGAAAAGTGACTCCTGGGCACACAGTCTTGCACTTGTAATCAGAGGAAACTGAGTAGAGCACCTTATGGATGTGAGTGTCATTCAGGTACGTGGAAAGGTCTGTGGAAAGAACAAGAGAGTATTTGTGCCAGAGATGACGAATCTTACAAGCAATAGACCATTGTCTGTTCTCTCATTACTTCATTGAATAATCCTGAGAAAACTGATAAAGTGATAAAACAGACTGGAATGCAATCTGTTTTTTCTCTTTTCAACCAAAACACTAAAAATACATTTTTAACACAGGCAAAGTATTAAATTATTGTAAGACTACTCTGAAAGACTTTAAAGGATTTCTGCATGCACTGTTAGATGTTGGTAGAAATTAATAAATAAACTTTGTGCTCCAACCTAAATCATAAGTCAGTTATCAGATGACCACTACCTGGGAAAATAATACAGGTGCTCATAGCCAGAGTGCTATTTGAACTGAGAGCCTACAGAGAAACACTTCTATATTGTGTTGGTAGTTCCTTGACATAATTGTATCTTGAATTTCTTATGTTCCATTTAGCTTATTTTTTTCAACCTAAAAAATCAATGACTACTATGTCTCAGAACTTAGAGAACTTTACAAAAAAGAACTGGAACACACATGTACACCTGGATATGCATATATAGTTAAAATGTATGAGAAAATGTACAAGTACATTTCTCCCAAGTTGCAAATTCATGTCAAAAATTCGTAATCCTCAAACTAACTTAGAATATAAAACAAAAAATAATCTCAGGTGGAGGCATACAGTTCTTCTCTTTAGAGAAAAATGAGTAAAACACAGATTTGACCATGTTTACTCAACCTGTAAGGATTTAATGAAGAGGTTCTTAAAACTTGTCATTTTTGGTTTTTCATCTGAAACAAACACAGGCATAAGAGTAAGCTGATCTGATAATTCCTGCTATAAGTTTGGCATTGTTTCTTGCTCTACCTGTTTGTTTGCTGCTTGAAAATGTATGAATTCTTTCAAGAATGTGGTTTTAGACAAATACTTTAACTCTGATGTAAAGGTGTTAAGAAGATCCTAGAGGAACTTTAAATCTAATTGATTGGAGTCGACAAAAATGAGTTT
The DNA here is from genome assembly GCA_013400935.1 of Turnix velox. Classification (NCBI taxonomy): domain Eukaryota; kingdom Metazoa; phylum Chordata; class Aves; order Charadriiformes; family Turnicidae; genus Turnix; species Turnix velox. The sequence goes on along the minus strand of VZTY01028600.1, from coordinate 39,866 downwards.
ATCAAATGAATGTATGTATTAAGAAGCACAAGTAAAGCAGATTCAATCATGATATAAATACCCAGCAAAGCAGAAACAAAGTTTAAATGAGAATTTCTGAAGTTCAGAGCAAGTTTATGCTCAGGTTGTAATTTTAATAAGTTTGCTATATCTGGGATTGACTAAGATCCAAATACATTCACATGCCAATGTGTTGGTTTCTGTCAGCATACAGCAAATGATTGAACAGGCCATAGAGTTTGTATTTCCTTTGTATATCCAAAGGCTTAATTCTTCCAGGGAAAGGAAACACCAGTCATGAGCATTTTTACCTGTGCCTGACAAGGCTGGGGTCTTTGGCGCTATTCACCTGTTAGTATTGAAGATTTGAAGTTCTCTAACATCCTCAGACTTAGCCTGTTCTTCCTTTCTCTTGGAGCTGTAAAGAAAAAATGCTCTTTCTTCCCTTCTGATAACACATTAATAAACTTTAGTCTCCATTGAAGAAAGCTAAATTAGTATTGTGTATAAGGAGAAATAGCCCTACTTGATCAAGTGAGTATGGCAAACACTTTACTATATGTATGCAGGGAATGGCAGAACTATGCATATAGGAATTTTACCCCTAAGAGAATTCCTCCCCAAGTTAACCAGCACACCAGATTGTTTTGAAGATTGATAAAGAAGAATATCAGAAATGGAAGCCTCTGTGGTTATGCTAAATAGTTCAAATGAGAAGAAAGACTGCATTGTTTTCAATTTTTGAGCCAGCCAAAACACTTGAACCATTTGAGTGCAAGTCTGGGGAGTGTGGGCAGTTTGCCCACATTGAAAATACATTCACAGTGAGTTTTCTTTGAACAGCTGTGGCACCGTCAAGGTTTTGGAGAATGATTTGATTTCTCTTTTGATGAATGGGAACTTGCTGACTTTCAAATGAGCCTTTGAAAAACTGCACCTTACTTCTTAGCATGATTGTTAGATACTCTGATCTTAGTCTACAGCTTCTTTTGGTGTCTCAGAGGAATGGACCATGCCCAATACACTGCAGCTTGTACTGCTTGAAAACATGCATTTTACAGGACTGTCAGGTATGCTTCTAGCAGATATTGTACCCATATGAAAAAAGGACCAGGAGTGGCTGTAAAGCTGATCCAGGCAACAATAGGGCCATTAGTCTGTGTCAACAGTGCGCAAATGTTTAGAACAGATTTTAAAGGAAAGAAGTAATTAAGGCAGGACAATAAAATGGAACATGGATTTTTCCAAAGGTCGATCATGCTGTACTGATCTGATAAAATAGCTTTGATAAAATAAATTATCTAGTTAAGAGAAATTCTGCTGATTAAACTTCCTTGGAGTTCAGGAGAACCTTTACCGTAGCATCAGTTTGGAGATCTTGCATTTGGAGTTACTTGCGTTTCTGATGAACACAGTAAATGCAGGTTCTTCAGAGCAAAGACAAGTCATTGATGTGTTATGTTCAAAACGCAGAATGGAAAGGAGATGGGACAAACCACACTATTGAATTAGTAATTATAGCAGGGTAAGACTGACTCTATGAGACCTGAAAAGAGGCAGCACTGCTAAATGATGAGGAGGGCAACAGTCTAATGATGATTTGGGTTTTTTTGACCCATATTAACCAAGGAGTTGTAGAGATTTTTTTGTGTTTCTTTTCGTGTTTTCATTTCGTGTTCTTTAGTGAGTGTTGCTTTTATACATAGTAAGTGTAAGTTGCTTTCCTTACTTTCCCTGTCAGGAAAGAAAATACAGCTTTGAAATCTAAATCAGTGAGTTGATTGTTTTTGGGGGGTTGATAGTTGTTGTGGAGTTTTTTAAGACTCTGGAAAAAATTTGATTATACATTTCCCCAAAAGAACTTTATTTTGCATGGATTATGTATATAATTAAATTAAAATAGTTTTGAATTGTGGATAAACTATCTCATGAATCCAGATTAACAGAGTATGTGCAGAGAAGGCAGCCCACTCGCCGAACCTGCTGTCTGCTTCCAGAGGTCCTGCTGGCTTTTATTAGGCAACATTGTCATTTCAACTCTTTGCCTCAGTGCTCAAACATATCAGTAACACATATGGGTATTATTGTAATTTTGTTTTTACATGGCAAATCTTATCCCCAGATCAAGTGCTGAAGATCAGTCTTTGTGACCTAGATTTCTCCCTGCCAAATGTTTGCTTGAGACACACCTGCACTTAGAAATTTATCTCCAGGAGGCTTAAATATGTATCACCCATTTTCATTAGTTTACTTAGGACAAATAATATGCCAGTTTTCATGTAACTGATATTATGCTTTTGAACCACAATATGAGTAGATATGTTAATGTTTATCCATGTATGGAAGTAAAGGGTGCCATATGCAGACATTTCAACATTCAAAGTTGTACAAGTTTTTTCCATTGTGAGAGTTTATGACAGTCTTTCCCAAATTTATTGTCCAGATAGAAAATGTGCAGGTGAGATTTTTACTTACTGCTTTTTGCAATCATTTGAAATTTCCAAAGTTAGTTTCAAGCAGCAATTAAATCAGCTATGAGTTCTGCAAGACACTAACCTAGATAACCGGATTCTTTTCCTCGATTAGATCCAGGAATCTGTAATAAAGTTCTGTAATAAACTTTTTCCTGTAATAAAATCCCTGTAATAAAGTTCTCAGTCATTTACCAAGACACTCTTGTACACTCTTGTAATACGAACCTGGAAGATACCAGTGTGGTTCCAAGAACAGGACTAGAACTTCCTGAACATACATCCATACTTGGATACTTTGTGTCTCTCTAAATAAGTCTTTTGAGCCATAGAAATTTCCAACTAAATTCTTCAGGAACTGTATGAGTGTCAAGCAGGATTTTGCATCTTTGCAGGAGCTGTGAGATGCTGTAATACAGGGTATCACAATTTTTTCTTTTGCTATGCTTTCTCCTTCTCCCATCAAGGATGGGAAGTAGTGGAAGTGAATTTTAAAAAAAGCACTACCAGAGAGACCAGTTAAATTTTTTTAAAAGACTGAGATTAAAAGATTCTGTTTGCACCATGTTATTCTGCAATAATATCAGCATTTGCTCAGATCTTTCCCTCATCTGCAGATGTAAGAATGTTCACACACTTTCTGTGATGTGGTTATGCTTTTCCTATACCATAAATACGTGTCCCCTGGCTTTTAATAAGACAGAAAGTAAGAAAAACATCTTTATTTCTCTAAAACCAAAGACACTTATCCAATTATGTTGGAGGCACAGTCCACTAGGATCAGTTTTCATCAGCAGTACTCTTGTAATTCAAGCTTCTGGGTGAGGACTGTCTTTCTGCTTTATTATCTAGTGATTGTCTTAAAACAGTTACAACTGATGATAGTTACCTGTAGGTCATACTTTTGTCATAGTTGTTTTGGTTGGTAGTTTAGCTTACAAAGATATATAGGTGATGTATAACTGATATGACTGTGATTTTAGCTATGTTGTTACTCTGGCTAGCAATGTGCAGCATTATCAATGGATTAATAAGCCCCAAATAGCTAGCAAATGTATTTGGAGCAGCTTCCAGTGGAATTTTCTGGACTTTTCTTCTTTATTTTTTTAAAAAATTGGTCAGCAGTTAATATAGTTCCAGCAAAAAGCATAAAATCATAATTTATTTCAAGAGAGCACTAGCACTTTTGTATTATATTGCAGAATTTATACCATTTTAAGGTTTTACTGGAGCAGAAGACATCAAGTTTGTCCTGAGGACTTCATTCTTAGTGTGTCGCTCTTTACTTTGGCTGGGTGAGTAGAGATGATATACATCTTTAAGCTCTCAGTCTACTATAGTGACATATCTCAGTTTTCATCACCCAAAATAAACACCTCTATTACTGACTGAAAAGTCTCAGTTCTGAGTATGAATGAGAGCGTGAAATGCACTAGAAGACAAGCCTAGACAGAACTGCTGATGTGAAACTACAGGAAGCTATCCTGTCCCAAATCAGACCCAGAGCTTTTGTGAACTCAACCTGCTGTGAGCATCAGAAGGTAGTGGGTGAGGCTGAGAAAGTCCAGCTTACCTCATGCAGTCCCCTTCCAACTCACTTCAAAGATGCAGTCACAGTACACAGGATGCTGTGTGTTGGATGGCCCCATTTTCTGTTTGTTCATAATATCATCATTGAGCTGTAAGAGATTTAAGGACAGCTACTGGAAAAAGATTTTCAAGTGATATTCCTCCTTCTATACATGTGAATCTCAGGGTAAATCCAGTGCACACACTTTAGCTCACATCCCTTTGAATATATCAAGTATGTACTTTTGTCCATCCTTAGGTCAAGAAAAAGATCTTGGCACCCAGACAGGCTAGGAGTAAAAAGACTGCACATCACTCCAGTATAGGTAGAGATCAATGTATTTGGCATTGATGTCTGAAACATCTCAGAGCTCTGTGAACTTTGAATCGTTCCCTTTTTGAAGTAGAAATGGACAGNAGTCCAACTTACCTCATGCAGTCCCCTTCCAACTCACTTCAAAGATGCAGTCACAGTACACAGGATGCTGTGTGTTGGATGGCCCCATTTTCTGTTTGTTCATAATATCATCACTGAGCTGTAAGAGATTTAAGGACAGCTACTGGAAAAAGATTTTCAAGTGCATTATCATAGATATTCCTCCTTCTATACATGTGAATCTCAGGGTAAATCCAGTGCACAAACTTTAGCTCACATCCCTTTAAATATATCAAGTATGTAATTTTGTCCATCCTTAGGTCACGAAAAAGATCTTGGCACCCAGAAGTAAAAAGACTGCACGTCACTCCAGTATAGGTAGAGATCAATGTATTTGACATTGATGTCTGAAACATCTCAGAGCTCTGTGAACTTTGAATCATTCCCTTTTTGAAGTAGAAACAGGTTGCACAGTGCACAAGCAGTTCAAAATGGAAAAACATTTTAAAAATATAAGTAAAGCTTGCTCACTCCAAATATTTTCTTCCACTTTTCCCTAGGTTCTATTAATGCTAAGAAAAAAAATTCAAAGTCTCTTGCTTAAGAGAGACAACAATGGGTTGTGCTGTACATATAGTATTCAAGGATACAACTTCCTTTTATTTGAGCTCCGGCATTAAGTAAACAGAAAGCAAACTGGAAGCTGAGTTGTGCAGAGCCGTATCCACACGGGAAGCTCTAGGAGCAGAAAATGTTGTAGAGGTACTTTACCTTCTTTCTTTGCTATTTGTGTTAGAATGGTGGCATGATTTTTTTTTCTTCTAGGTGTTCTAGTAAATTGAAGCATTTATATTCTCTACTTGTGTGAGTTTAGTGATGTCAAAGACAAATGTCTTTTCAATTGATCTCTTCAGATGCAGAAATATCTTTGCAGTTGTTAATGCTTTGATGTTGTTTGTTGTTTTTCTTTTTTTTCCTTTTACATTGCCTATTCCTTTTACCTGATAAATATTGCCTGTAATTATCAGTGTAAATGAGATACACAAAAACTGATCTCTTCAGATGCAGAAATATCTTTGCAGTTGTTAATGTTTTTATGTTGTTTGTTGTTTTTTTTTCTTTTACATCGCCTATTCCTTTCACCTGACAAATATTGTGTGTAATTATCAGTGTAAATGAGATGCACAAATTGGATAAAAAAGTAAAGTTAGTAGAAAAGAGATCTCTAGTTGAGGCATGAAGAAGAAATGTTGATGTTGCTTATAAGCTATTTTAAACTTCGTGGTATATTACATCCTAAATTTTCCATGTTTTCTTCTCTCTGTTTTGGTTAAAAGCCAGCATGCAGTCTCATTTAGTGTTTTCAGTTCCTCCAATGATATCTAAAACTTTTATCTGAAAACCCTAAAAAATCCTCTTAGAGCACAAGAATTTTTGCCCTTCCAAATTTCTGAAATGTTTTAGCTACCAAGGTGGTGATGTAAACTGGAATTTGTACTAGTGCAAGACTCCTATTAATGAAAACATTCGGAGAAGATAAAACTGCACACAAACTTCATGCTGTCATTTCATACTTATTTCCAGAATACTCTTTCCTCTTGAATTCTTATGCATCAAAACCTGAAACTGCTTTAGTAGTCTTTCCACAATAAAACTTCTAAACTTCTGGCATTTTTACCTGTGGAATAAGTTCTACTATGCTCTTTTGGAAGTAGTAGGCTTCCTCTTTATTGCAACTCTTTTAGCATTTCAATGGGGAGTTACTGCGGTTTAATGCGAATACAAATTAATTACTTGCTTGTATTTTACACTTAAACTTTAGCTTTTTAAAAGATATTAAACAATGAAAAGTAAAATGAAGGATCGGATCAGGTTTTCCCCCCCTCACGCTTCACATATTCTAGTAGTGCTTCACTAGTTAGAAATCCTTGGCAGATTTTCTGAGTGAGCACATTAATGTAAAGGAGACATATGCTTTATATATTTAATCATCTCTACATTCTGCAAATGAAGCAAGAGATACCTCTGAAGGAGGAATTTAATGGCAATTGTACAAAGTGCCATCTTGTTCTTTAATTCATATAGACATTCTTCATTCTGCTATGGTGAATGAGCCCAGGGCTGTGGGTGGGTATATGTGTAGTGAGTCACATTAGTACAATTCCTATTATGGTTAACATGTCCTGTTACATAAATGACTGTTAAAAAAGGGCCATTAAAAGCAAGATATGCTTTTCCAAGGCTGCATTAGTTATCTTAAATACAGGTACTACTGTGTCTTCTTTTCTTTTTGGAGGAGTGTAAGTTGTGGGAATGCTACAGTTTATCTTAATTGTTGCCAAGTTTTAGGTACCGTTGTTGCTAATTAAAATGGTTAAAATTAATGCATCTCATCTTTGTAGTCTTATAGGAATACTGATATTATAAAATAATTCCAGATTTTCACAGAAATTTATCTTGTGTCTTAGAATATTATTGATGTTTATCATCCTCAGGGACTGTAACTTTCCCCTCATGATAGCTGTTGCTTCATGTACTTGAATCGTGGAACTTTTAAATGTTTTATTTCTTCTTCTGCTTCATTCACTGAATGAAAGGCTCAGGAGCATAGCTATGGGCATTTACCTTTGGGGTTCAATCACTTATGGATTTACACAGACATTGTTACAGTTGAAAGGTCTGTGCTCAGGTAGGAAGACAGATTGCCCCCAGATGCAAGGCTGTTTCCTCTTTTTAGAATGTTTTAATCTGGTTGCATAAATGAATGCTTTGTCAAGCCAAATTAAGCACAAATACAGATTGGGCAGAGAATGGATTGAGAGCAGCCTTGAGGAGAAGGACATGGGGTGGCTGGTGGTGGGGAATCTCAGCATTAGCTAGCAATATGTGCTTGCATCCCAGAAAGCTGGCAGGTAAGATTATTTCCCTAGCAGACTCTATTAGGAGCTCAGGAGAGACAGGCACATTTCTGACATTTGGATAAGCAGTGCAGAAACATCAAATACCAGAAACACTGAGCTTTGAAAGACAACAGTTCTTCCCACAATTCATCACATTCCTTATGAGAGCTAAAAGGATGTACAGTAGTAAAAAAGTGGCATCATGCCAGTCAGGACCCTGTAGCGGGGTCATTGGTTCTGAGTCACTATATTGAAACAACATTCTGACTTCTTATGATTTAGCATAAGATTTTTGATAAATAGAGCTTTTCTGGAGAGGTAAGATGTGGCTTCTGAATTATATAACCAAATGAACCACAGGCTTACAGAAAATGAGACTGGCAAAGACTTCAGTGCTTTATCTTGTGCATTCTGAAGCTCCAAGCGATAACTGGCTCTACCTCAGAGGTGAAAAAGTATTTAATTAGCTTTACTGTTAATAATATTTCCTTAATACGGGACATAGGCTTCAGTGTCATAGTTCAAACTCATTATTTCATATTTACCACTTTACAGGTAATTTATGTAGATATGTAGATTATAATCTTCACATGTCCAGTTGTCCTTCTCTTCTTTAGACTGAGCAACCCCAGTTATTTCAGTCTGTCTTTATTGTGTTGGTGTTTTGGTTTTTGGGTTAATTTTTTTTCCCCCCAGACAACAGACCATTTTTCCTCCTAATCTCTGGAGTCTCTGCAGTTGCTTCACTTCATCTGAAAAGTTTTGCATGAGCAGGACACAGTGCCACTAGTTGCTCTGTTAGCCAGAAATACAGTAGGAGATGTTCCATAGTTCCATAGAAACAAAAGAGTTCATCTTCATAAATTGTAGTTTGCATTCTTGTAATGTGGTCTAACATTACTTATTCATGTATAGCTTTTTTTGGCAGAATGGCTGCCATATTGGTCATTACCAACCTTATATCTTTTCAAACTTTTTTCCACCTCAGAGCATTACACTTGTAAAGACAAGTTCATTGCAATGTGTTCTCTCATACAGGTAATTTCTCTTATTTGTCAAGAGCATCTGAATTTGATATATGTTGCAGTTTATTTGCTGTTTATCTGGTCTTACTGTTATGAAAAAAATTGAAGGATTTTTATTTTATCCAAGTCATTAGTGACTTGGGCTGTTATTATTCCAGTATTTGACCAGAATTGTTCTCTTCCTCATTTCTTGGCTTTTTAAAGATGAGCACTGAGTTCACCTCTTCACATATTTCTCAAAAAAGTTCTGGGAGTTTTCAGAGAAGCTAACAGCTTTGAGCTTGGTTCAGTCCATTCTTCATGTGCAATTCCACATGCTCTGTTGTCACTGTGGATTGGACTAATTTCACCCAGATTTACCTTCCTATAAAACAGCCGTCTATATCTGTGCAGGGGTGCAGGTTCCTATTACAGTCTAGTTAGACTTAGTACAGTCAGTGAGTAGTCTGTTCTGGAGACATGCTGTAGATGCATACATGAAGATGAGGTGAACTGCAGTAATTCCAAATTATTCTCAGGCCTATTTCCTATTTTAGGTGGATTTTTTCTTATGCTAGTTATTCGTCATGTAATTACAAATTGCCTTGTATGAAGAGTCATGGAAAATGTACTTCTGCCTTCTGCAAGTCAGCTATCACTTGCTTTTTCTTTTCCTTACAGATTTATTTTCTTGCTTTCACTTATGACTATTGCTTTTTTTTTTCAGTTATATTTATGCTTTATCCTATCTGACTTTGTTTCAGCATCTTGCACTATTCTTTTTGTCTTTAGAAATTTGACCTGGTTTCCACTTTCTGTACATTTCCTTCTTGTGTTTCAGGTCATTGAAGACCATGTTGCTTAGCCAGGTTGATCTCTGACCATACTTCCTATCCTCCTACTTTGTGCAATTGTGTTTGTACCCTAAACATTATTTCTTTAAGGAACTGCCAACTCTACTGAATTCCTTCTGCTTTAGCCACGTTTCCCATGAGAACTTACCTTCCAGTTCCTAGGGTTTATTGGAGTCCTCTTATATAAAGTCCATTGGGTTTGAAATGATCTTTCCTCTTGTTCCTCATCTAAAACCATTACACATTATCTTTCAAACACATTACCTTTGCCCTCATCTTCCCAGCCATCCTCCTTCTTGGCTGCTCAGTAGGCAGCCTCTTGGCAGGCCGCTGTTGAAGCACTTGGCAGGCTCTGACAGTTGCTGGCGACCATACACAGGGAGTGGTTAAATGCTGCTCGTTATACCCAGAGACAGGCACAGCACATTGCTTTGTAATGTGCAACTGGAGATGCTCACCTAAATGTTTACAGGGAAACACTTGCACTTTTAGCTGAGCATTTAATTAAAACGAAGACAAATACGATGTAAACAGATCATTCCAGATGTGCTAAGCATCTGTGTGGATGCCGAAACACTTTCCCTAGCTGAGGTCCAGCTTAGTAGAAGACAAAAACCTCTCCCCAATTTTCTTAGCAGACCTATGTATAAAATTCAAATAATGTGTTCCTTTAAACTGATCTTTCCTTGCCCAAATCTTTATTTGCTATTTACCATCACTCAGAGGAACTGGAAGCCTTCACCAAGGTTGTCTGATTGGTGAGTAAAATTAGATTGTTAGTAGCTTTTCATGTTGCTGTGATTTTCATGGTGCAGTCAAATCTCCACAAAGAGAGATTTCTTTGTCACAGAGCTGTTTTGGGTTTTGTTTTGTTTTTAAATTTATTTATATATTTAGATATTGGCATTCAATCTCGGGAGAAAGAAACTGGGATGTTATTTAGCTTTAGAAATCACACCATGATGAATTGAATCTACTGAGGATTTTTTGACAGTCTATTTTTCATTGCTTTAGCTCTCCTCAGTTAAGAACGGGGGAGTTTCAAATGCAGCTGAAATGTGCTGTATTTCTGGTGCCTGAAATGAAGAGACAGAGGCTTTCATTCACTTTCTGGCTTTGCTATGGATGATATGTGCTTTGACTCTTCTTATTTCCATATGGTTTGCAGTTGCATAGGATTGTGTCAAATTTCAAGTAATGAAACATCAATTTTCCGTGCTAGACATCTGCCTCAAGATGAGTTTTAAAAAGCCTTTAAGCAAAAAGTTTATTGGTTTTATGTAGTTTTGGAAACTGTACTCTTTTTTCTCATCTTACATCGCTCTGGTGACCTTTCTTTTAAGAAGTTCAGAAACTTCACAGGCCTTGGAAAAAGCATACGAAATATTAGGAGAAGGGGATTCATCTTTCACCTTTTTTGGACTGAGGTGTCACAGGGGAATAAACCTCACACTTTAAAGATTTTGGAGATATCACTGGCAAAATAGATTGAAAGAATGAAATCAGTAGGAAGAAACTACCTTGATGAGTAGTGTGAAAACTGATGTGGGAGGGAAAGGAAAGGAACATGTGCCAATATAGTTTAGGAGATATTAAAATAGCAAGAGCTGAAGTGCAGAGCCTGGGACTAGCTGAGTACAGAGCTGAGAGCGAGAAGCAGTAGGTCTGCGTGGGAGGCTTGGAAGAAGGAGAGACAGATCTGATGAGCTGAGCTGGGAAGTGTGGTTGGTGTCTGGGGGCTGTGAAGCTGTCTGAGGAGACTAAGGGAGGAGTCTGGCAGTGGGAACCAGCAAGGAGCTGGCTCATATATAGGTAAGACTGAACAGCAGAATCGGGGTAAGATCTGATGAGCATTTGTGAAGCTGGTAAGCAAGATTTGCTGGGCAAGCTCACTGGGGATGATATGAGGATGGCTTTTGGAGGCAAGGTGAGTGTTTGCTGGGGACTGGAATAAAATTTTGCCTGAGCAATGGAAGCAGGGAATGGAGAAGGAGTCATACCTAGGGTGGGGGCTGAGGGAGAAGCACACGTGCCAGTGCAAGTATTATGTCCATGGGATGAATTCAATATTGGAGAGCTACTGGGAAGTGGGATGCAAGGTGGTGGGACTGGGGACTGCAGAAGTGGAAGACTGGGCAGTCTGTGCTGCAAATGACAGCAGGGGAAGCAGGGACAAGCTCTGTAAGAGCTCATTTTCCTCCAGTGCCAGGAACCCCTTCATTCCTGAATCTCACCATTTTGTTGCTGTCAGCAAGTAAGTCTGAGTTGGAGTCTTGTCCTTGTTGATACTGGGTTTGTGCAGAAGATAACCTGCTGCCTCTATCAGTTGTTCCATGAGACTGAGTATCATAAGATCAGACAATGAAGCTAAATGATTCTCCATTGTCAATGATTTTTGTGCAGGTTGTTGTGATGCTATGTGAACTGTTTTTTGGTAGTTTTTCAACACTTCATTATTAAAGATATAAGATACTGCACGGAACTCAACACACTGGAGTCACAACATGGATGTGCTGTTTGAGATGCACTAGGGCTGTGCAGTAGGATCCCTGCTGTCCACAGCAGATGAAGGATGCAGTGCAGTGAATCAGGCATGGCATTTTAGGATGAGAGTTTGGGTTCTTTGTCTGTCACAGTATTTTTCTGAGGTGTGGGGCACCCAGCTTTTCAGAGTCTCTCATTGGCTGTCCATTCTCCATTTTCTGGATATGTGAGCAGTGTGTGGAAAGTAGATTTGCAGACCTTTTGAGCATTCATACTTGTAAGTGAATCGTCAAGACTGTCTTGAACTTAAGAGCGTACTGCAATGTTAAATTTCCTGAAATATCAGCTCTCTATTTTCAAGACTCTAATGCCAAAAGCCAGCAGATTCTTCATCTTATGTTCTCTGTTCATGCACCACTTTAATGCTAATATTTCCTAACTTCTGAATACATGATACTGAATGTGCCGTACTATGACACAAAAACCTGATTCCAAAAAAAGTCTTTAAACAAAACATTTCTGCTAAACAGCTTGTTCAGCAGCATAGAAGAGACCAGAAAGGAAAGACAAAATAGGCCTAGATTTACGTGGGAAGAGGGAGGAATGCATACACATGGTTTTGTCGTACTGACAATTTCAGAATATGTGTCAGAATATTTCACACGATGAGGTTATTTATATAAAAGAGCAGGCACAAAAACATTGGTGTAAGGGCTTTTATATTATTATTTGGAAGAGTATTAAAAAGAAAGAACTGGGGGGAATGAGAGCACAGATATGGTTTTAGACAAAAAAGTGTTGCATCCTGAAAATAATGTCATAAGCTGGACAAGAATGATAGAAGAGGATGGGGGAGATGGAAACAAAGAGGAAAATAATTCAAGCAGAGACTTTTTTATGCACTGGAGCATAAAAAGAGGATGAGAGATCATGACTGTTACTACTTATGGCAAAGGAAATGTAAGAAAAATTTAATGAGATGAACAGTAGCCAGGAGGTTGTTTCAGGGATGTGAGCTAAGCAACTGGAATGGTTGTAGGCAATTCTCACTGTGCTATATGGTCTGAAGTGGCAGGAATGAATGAATCACGTTTAGATGGGGAGGATCTAGGGCTGAGACCTTAGTAGCAAAGATGACATTGCTATTACTGACAGGAGCTGAGAAGAGGAATGGGAGAGGGAACTGTAAGACACAAAAGAAGCCAGAGATTCATTACCAATATAATGAGGAAAGCTGAGGGATTTTAGCAGGCCACATCTTCCATGAAACCTCTTGGGAGGAGGTAACTCATTCTGAACTTTTCTCCCATACTGGTTTCTCCCATGACTGGTTCTACACTTGCTTAAATGACAGTTGATACATGCATGGTCTTTTGAGTTAAGAGTTTAGATTAGAAGGCCCCATAGTCCATTACTATGTACCAAAGAACAGGGAGTGAACTTTGTTACTGTATTTTCTGTCAGGGACCAAAAACACTAATAAGGCCCTCACTATCTCTGCCCTGGGGTTCCCTCCACAAGGACCCATGTCAGCCACCTGGGGCCATCGATCCCTGCCCTAGTGATACCACAACAATGCTACTCTCAAACTCTCCCATGGCTCCATCAAGCTGGGCTTCACCCATGAGCCAGCATCAGTGTTGCTCCGCCTGATGATCTGTCTCTTGTCAGAACCTGGCCAACATCTTCAGGTCTTCATCTTTCAAGGACAGTGGAGATGGGGCAAGGATGGTGAGGCTCCTGCTTCCCTCCACATGTAGTTGCACTTGGCTCCCATCTACTCATCCCAAAAGGAAAAGCTTTTCCTTACTGTTCCTGGACAGTATCAATGTGAAGTGAGAAAGCCTTTGACCCTTCTAGCTACAACTACAGGAATGAAAGCAGAGACAACTTTGACCATGGAGTTAGGGCTGGGTTCCAGTGTGTGACCACCTGCCATATATTTTATCTCATTTCTCTTTAAATGATGAAGGTAACTTACTGGATAATTCTGCATATTCCTTTCTATACTCATTTCATTGAATTTGTTCTTCTCAGTCTTCACTGAATTATACTTGGCATCTTTTCTTCTTCTGTTCCCAGCATCCCTTTCCCACAGCATCGTTTGAGCAGGCTTCACAGCCTTTCTATTTCCCATGGCCTTGATTCTGCTACTTTTCCTTTGATTGCTGCTCCCTGCCTCTCTGGGAGTTTTTCTGACAGACTCTGTGCTGCTTTTTCCCCAAGTAGCCTTTTTTGCTCCTCACTTTGGTTCTTTTCATCCCCAAATTGGCGCTTCACTTGCTCTTTTGTGGGCTGGTTGGTAACAGTTTAGCACAATGACAGCCTAAGTGGTGTTGGCATCCCTGAAAAGGAGGATTTGAGGAGTGATTTTAGGTGAAAAACTAAATAGCTCTGTAGGTGTTCTTCCAAAAAGGGGGGCAGCAAAGGAGAAAGCAGAAGCTATTTCACAGAATCACAGAATACCAGGTTGGAAGGGACATCAAGCATCATCTGGTCCAACCTTTCTTGGAAAAAAAAATGGTCTAGACAAGATGGCCCAGAACCCTGTCCAGATGAATCTTAAAAAATTCCAGTGTTGTGGAAGTCCCCGCTTCCCTAGGGAGATCCCAATGGCTTATTGCTGATTGTTCTCATTACGAAAAGTTTTCCAGTTGTGACCAGTTGGAAATTCCCCAGGAGTAGCTTGTACCCATTACCCAAGTCTTTTCCATATGACTCTTTGCAAAAAAGAGAGTGTCCATCTTCTTTGTATCTACCTTTTAAAAGCTGGGTCACAAGGTCTCCCCTAAACCTTCTTTTCTCAAGGTTGAACAAGCTGAATTCTATCAGCCTTTCCTCATATGGCAAGCTTCCAAGTCTTGGTTGCCTTTCTCTGTACTCTCTCCAGCCTGTCCACAACTTTTTTCTTTAGCAGGGACCAAAAGTGAATACAGTTTTCAAGGTGTGGCCTGATAAGCACTGAGTAGAATCAGATAATGATTTATGTATTTCTGTTCGTGGTGCCCTTGTTGATGCATACTGTTGGCTTTTTTTGCCCCAGCAGCACATTGTTCACTCTTACTCAGCTGCTTGTCCATCAGGAACCCCAGGTCCCTTTCCACAAAGCTGCTTCCCAGCCATGTAGATTTCAGTCTATGCAGAACTCCTGGCTTGTCATTCCTGATGCAAAACATTCTCCTTCTTGAACTTCACAAGGTTCTTGTTAGCCCACTCTTCCAGCATATCCAAATCTTCTTGTAGGGTGGGTCTCCCTTCCAAATTGTCCCCATCCTCACTCAGTTTGGTGTCATCAGCAAACCTCATCAGGGTATACTTGTTCCCATCATCCAGATCACTTACAACAACATTAAACAGCATTGAGACTAACATCAATTGCTGAGGGACCACACTTGTTGCCAGTTTAAAAAGCCAGCTGCCTGTCAGCCATTTCCTCACCCACCAGGTAGATCAACTGTCTAGATTATAACACATCAGTTCCTCTAGGAAGAGGCTGTGGGGAACAGTGTTGAAAGCCTTGAAGCAATCCAGGTAGGCAATATCCACTGGTCACCCCACATCAGCCAAACAGGTTTCTTTGTCATAGAAGATGCTGAAGTTTGTCCAGTTGAATCCATACTTTTTTTCCCTAATCATATGCATGGTAGCAGGGATTAATGGTAGCAGGGCTTTTAAAACTGCATGAGAAAGGACAGATAAAGACAAAGGCAACTCAGGCAGATGATACGGGATGAAATAGTTTGTGGGATGAAATAGTTTGTGGGATGAAGCAGTTTATGATGGCAATGAGCCTGTTGTTGATAACAATAGAGAAATCAGATGCAATAATGGAGGGTTGAGATGATCAATGCAGGGAACAAGAATTTTAGTTTGCACCTGTGTTGGAAATTGTGACTTTGTACCTGCCTCACTGCTGTGAAGCGAGCTATTCTGTGACATCCCTTCCAGCTTCTTACTCAGTATCCCTCAGTCCAGGTCATATTTTGTCTTCCTCCTGAACTTGTACTTGTTTTTGTGCAGCACCTTGCAGTCCTTGCTGCTGCAAGTGAGATGATGTCAGACTCTCGCTCTATTTGGGAAAATAGCCCTGATCAGATGGTTCTTCTAGCCCTTGGCTTTTGGCAGCTGGAGGTTCCTAATCCACTAGTAATTCTCCACTTCAGCCTGCCTGCCTGCTGAGATCCCAGTGGGATCCCACTCCCTCTTGTCCATCCATGGCGAGTTGTACAAGAACAAGGGAGCTGCAGATCTGGGGGAGCAAATCTTGCTTCTAAAGGTGTGATTCACACTGTTAGAACAGCACACTCAAAACTGTATCCAGCAAAGCGGTTTTTTTGTGTTTGTTTTTTATTCTGGGGATTTTCTACCTCCTCATCTTCTGAGTGGCCCTGTACATATCAGTACGTGTATGTATTTGCAGTTTTTTGAAGGGATTAATGTATAGAATATGGCTCTGTCTCTGAGAATGTTATATGTTTCCAGAGATTTTCCTTGCCTTCCACTGAGCTGCCCTATTGGTGATCTTTTTTTACTTACGACTTCAAATGTATCAGGAGCACGCATAAGTATTGTTGTTATTTCATTATTTTAGTCTTGAAGTCCTGCTTTATCATCAGGTAGAGTGTAGAGAATCACTCCATGTGCTCAGTTGGCCAAGATCTATCCTTGCAAATAATGAGCTTGAGACACACCTTTGTGAGTTTATCACCAGGAGACCTTAAATCCTTATCAACCTACTTAAGCTAATTTACTTGGAGCAAATAATGTACCAGTGTAACTGACATTAATGTGTTTCTGAACTACACATGTATGAGCATATGAAGATAGTTCAGCAATATAAGCATACGTGAGGATGTGTACTTGTATTTCTGTATTTAGGTGATAGGTGACATAAATGAAGAGTTAACAACATTCAATATTTCTGATTGTTTATACAAGTATCAAAATATTGTTTATTTAGATTGTTTTAAAAATACTTCTTTAAAACTGCACATTTTGCAGTTGCAATGGTTCTGCATTTCCCAGAGAAGTCTTAGAGAATGCTTTGTTATAGGAAAGACATTGAGCTGTTGGAGCAGGTCCAGAGGAGGGCCACAAAGACGATCAGAGGGCAAGAGAACCTCCCTTATGAGGACAGGCTGAAGGAGTTGGGCTTGTTTAGTTTGGAGAAGAGAAGGCATGAGGGGACCTTATATTGACTTATCAATGCCTGGAGGGGGCCTACACAAAGGCAAGGGTAGGACTTTTTGATAGGGTACATGATGGCAGGACTAGGAGCAATGGATGCAAACTGAAAGAGGGTAGATTTAGGCTGAATATAAGAAAGAAATTCTTTACTGTGAGGGTGGTGAGACACTGGAACAGGTTGCCCAGAGAGGTCGTTGATGCCCCCTCTCTGGAGATATTTAAGCACTGGAGACAGTGAGCAACCTGGTCCAGTGGGAGGTGTCCCTGCCTGTGGCAGAGGGGTTGGAACTAGACGATCTTTAAGGACCCTTCCAAGCCAAACCATTCTATGATTCTATGATTATTTTTGCAGTTCAAGGACAGAACAAGCATTTGAGGCCTTTTGCCCATCTTGTATCCACATAAGAGGATTCACATTGCTTTTCCCAATAATCAGTTCCCAATTTCTACTGCTCCTGGCTTGAGTAATTGCTCTAATTTGCCCTCTATTCAAAGCTTTGCTTCATGTTATTGAAAATGGTACTCACCAATTGGACTTCCTATTTTTGTTTGGGTTTGTTTGATTAAGATAGTAACACTGATACAGTGGATTTAATATTGTATAAAGTGTTTAACTTGATACCATTTTTGTTAAGAAGCTAAAATGCTGTCAAACCAGCGGGACACATACTGATAAAATTGAACACTAGTTAAATACAAATCTCAAAAAAATCTCATCACCTGATAGAAATGCTCCTGAAAGCCTTCTGTGAGAAAGAGTTCTATAAGAATCATTCATTCATCATGTTTAGTAATGTCCAAGAAAGAGTCATAAAATAATTCCTCATAAAATCTATAGAATCTGGTACAAGAAACAGAGTTGAAAATATGGAGCCATTAGGTATATATGATTAATCTATTGTGATGTGATCTGAAGAGCTAGCAAAAGCCAGCAGCTCATTGTAAGACTCTTATCTAGAAGAATTTGGATTTAATTAAAAAAACACTAAAAAGAGAAACAATGAAAACCCCCACATAACCTTCACAACTAGTGTTTTCTCCTCTCTTTGGGAATGTGTTAGTTTCAAAGAGAAATTCAGATCTCGGACTCCTTGCTGTGTCACTTTTCACTACAAGATATTTCTGCCTTCTTTTGAGTCCTATAATACTGTCTTTCCACCTTGCCTCTGGGATCCCATTTCTGCTTCCCTTTGGTATTGAGTTGTGTTAATAGACTCACCACACTTTAACTGGGGAATGCTTTGTACTCAGCCATTCACTTTAAATAACACTTAATTCAAGGCAGGATGAGGTAAAATGCAAATGGAAGTATTAAATCAATATATCTAAAATAGACAACACAATCACAATTTTTTATTCTCTTTTTTATTTTCACGTAACTTCTCCCTCTTCTGAAAAAAATGGCTTTCAGAATTTTTTCTCCTTCTATTCCTCAGATTGCTTTTAGGTGATCTTCATCATTGGAGACTTTGCATTACACAGCCAGACTGGGGTCTCCCATCAAAAAACATCTTCAGAAGAAGTCTTCGGATTTCACCTTTAGGTAGGGTCTCCAAATTGTCATGTAGACCTCACTTGCTAGAAGATGGTTTTAGCTCTTACAGCCACTCTGTCACTTGAAGTTTTCTAAGGGGTCCAGACATACCATTGTCTATAAAAATAATGTATTTGTTTGACTGAGGATTGTAAGAGTTTAATATAAACACAAATAAATTACTAATATATGCAACTGCAGCATTGTTCATCCTGATGTTTACAGGTCAGAGGTAGTGAAGAGTCATCCCTCTCCATTTCTCAGACCATGCTTACCCTAAGAAAGTTTTAATAATTAGTAATGCTGTTAATTGTATGAATTTGAAGATATTCTAGTAAAGATGTGTGGAATAATAATAATCTGTCATCTCTGAAAAGAAGAAGCCAAGCCTTGGGTGCAAGTACATTTTCAGCACAGTTCAACTAGTGCTTCCTCTACTGCTGTCTCAGAAAACACCAGAAATCAGTTGCCATTATGGCAGCTGGGCTTATGTACATCAACACTGAGGGATGAGTGGGATGGAGGAAGCACTACTAATAACTTCCAAAGTTATTGTGGTATCTTTGGAAAATAGAAAAAACAAAAAAAAGTTGAAGTTAGACCCTCAAGAAGTCCAGGTAATTACTTTTTTTTTTTTTTAATTGCAAATAGGATCAAGACATGGAAAAGGAAGACAATGTCACTTGACTTTTTTGGTAGCACAGACTTCAGGAAGCAGGGGGGTTGGAACTCTATGATCTTTAAGGTCCCTTCCAACCTGAACGATTCTATGATTCTATGATTATTTCCTCTGCTTCTTCTGTTTGCTTCCTGACACAGTGAACTATTTTGCAGCACTTACACAGCAGTCTCTATGAGGCAGAACTATTCTGCTATTCAGTAGCCAGGATCCTCTGCTGAGTGTGAAAGGATTTCTCCTGCTGCAAACATTATTTCATTTGTCCAAAGTGAGGCAAGAGACGGGAAGAATCTTATTCTGAATGCATCATAGGCTTGCAGATAGACCTGTTGCAGGTTACAGAAAACTTTTTCTCCCAGACAGTGAGATAAAATTATTTTTTTTAAATCTGTAATGTGTTTGCTTGTGTGTAGTTTACTGTTCTGAGAAAGGGAGAAATTTTGTAATGCTTTGAAATTATAATAATATTTGTTTGGTTGGTTTAACAGTATCATTGTGGTAACTCCTTCATAAGAGAATTATTTGTTAAGTTTTTACTATTTTTATAGGACTTGAAAGTCTGCTATTGTAAATTCTGTCAGAGAACATAATGCCATTTTTGCTGTATCTGTCACATGACATCTAACCTGTATTATCTTTCCTTGATTATAGGAAGGCAGATTCCAGATTTCTGCTCTAGAGATCACTTCATCCTCCTTCCTGTGAAAATAATATGAATCAGAAAGTGTTAGTTTTTCTTCTCCCAAATTGTATTTTTGGGATACTTCTTTTTGGATTTTTCTGTAAGAGACAAAAGAACCTATCAGGTGAGTAAAGAATTTCTGATAGAATTACAGTGCTTTTCAGAACCAGGGACACCTTTCCCAAATGTGTTGGGAAGTAACTATAGAGTCTAGGTGATAAACAATACTATGAAAATTCCCAAGGTACTGTCACTGTCTTGGCAGTTTATGAGAGGAAGAGCACTGCAAAAACCAGTTGACATTAGAAGGCTTATCTTTCTTTGAGTAATAGTGCTAAAATGTTGCAAGTTTTAATTTTAACATAGTTTTCACTAAGTAGGATCGTCTGTCGTGTGTTTGTTGTTGTAGAGTTTGGTACCAGGAAACAAACTGATTTAATTAGTTTTTGTATGCAGAGATATAGATTGAGTGCTATGGTGTTCACAAAGACTAATTCACACTAATTATTCACACTAAAGATTTAAATTTCTTCCCTCCTTGGTTGCAGGTCCTTTTCCTGATCCCACTGAAGATTGGCTGGCAATTCAAAATGACCGCAAAAGCACACTGGCTTCTGTCTGCCTGAAGAACAATCTTCTTAAATTAAAAAGCAAATTGGACTCTCGTGTTGCAAACCAGCTTTTTGTGGAGCACAAACATAAATTTATCTACTGTGAGGTGCCTAAGGTAGGCTGCTCCAACTGGAAGAGAACTATTTTTCTCCTCCAAGCAGACTTGAATGCGGAAGCTTCTGAAATTGAGCACGACCACATCCACCAAACCTCAGTGATCAAAAAGCTTGTGACTTACCCTCCTGCCATACAACAGGAATTTCTGCGCAATTACACCAAAGTGATGTTCGCCAGACATCCCATGGAACGACTGGTTTCAGCTTACAGAGACAAACTTCTGCACTCTGAGCCATTCTACAGTATCACTGTTGCTAATGAGATTAAGGCAATGTTTAGAAAAAACAAAAATTCTCCTGAAAAAGTAAGTTTCCAAGAGTTTGTCAACTTCATTATAACAAAACCACCAAATGCTCTTGATATTCACTGGAAACCAATGTATCTGCTCTGTGATCCTTGCAACATTCACTATGATATTCTGGGTAAGTATGAAACTCTTGGGCTAGACTCTGAGCATGTTCTGAAGGTCATTGGAGCACCTGGGAGCCTGCACTACCCCAGCTTGAAGAGATATGGCTCTGAGAAACGGACTAATGGTGATATCACCTTGGAGTATCTCAGACAACTGAACTCAGAACAAATTGAGAAGATAAATAAATTGTATCAAATGGATTTTATCTTGTTCAACTATACTATGAAATATGAGGATTATTTTTCTCTGAATAACTAGCATAGATTAAACAAAGAACAGTTCCCTTTCTACAAAATAGGCTGAAATTGTCCTCATGGGTGCTTGATGGGTTGGTGACTGCTGCTGAGATTTTACTGGTGTTTGGAGAGACGCCTTAACATCTTAAGCACTCTTAGAAAAAATCCCTGCCATGATCTGTTGTGCTGTACAGTTCTGTACCTATCTGAAATTATTTTCTTCATGTTGATCATTAATGGCATGTGTTTGTTTCATGAAGACTGTTTATAAATGCCAGCTTTTGGTCTGTTGGTAAGAGTTAGGGGAAGAATGAAGAATCTTGTTTTTCACACTTAAATATTTTGAAACACCATTAAAAAATTTAAATAATTTTGAATTTTTATTGGAAAAAAGAAATATGAAGCAATAAATCATCTGCTTTACAATCAAAACATATTCTGCAAGAGCCTCAGACATGAGTCCTGTAGGAAAGGAACAGTAACTTGAGAGGCTTGAAGCTGCATTACACAGAAATTAATGACTGTTCATATTTCCCAATAGCAGTGCTCTCAGCACAGTCCACCAGCCTCATCCCTCGAGCAATATAGTTGACAGGAATCCATACAGGTTTCTTCTGCTAAGCAGGTCTGGTGTTTGTGCTGACTTTCCAAAATCTTTTTCACCATCTTTCTGAGCATTGTGATCTTATTTAAGAGAAGAGGTCTGAAAAATATATCCTTTTTTTTAGAAAGTATTTAGAGGTACCTTCTAAACTGCAATGACTCGGGATCAAAAGACAGGTGACTCTTACCTATTCTCAAAAAGCACTTACTGTCCAGTCAGCACAGGGGGGACAATGTTTGAGCTTTCTCCATTTGTGTCTGCCTGGAGCCCATGATCCTGAGCATGGCACTCGGGTGGAGGTAGGGAACCTCAGAGAGTACATTTGTTCTACATGCTGCTTTCTCACTTTACAGCAGCTCGAGTGCAAATTAATTGTAGAATTGTGGTAAGGAGAGCAATGAAGCAGCTCAAACATTTATCAATTTACATTCCTATGTCTGCTACCATAATAAGTACAACGTTTGCTACATTTTTTTTTAAATCCATTGCCTAATGACTTTGAAAATTAATTTGCGACCCTATTAATTGTAACATGTTTTAGACACTAATTGTGAGCATTAGCACCATCTTTAGGGGATGTTGGTCTCTCAGGAACTAACTTGAAAATCTCTCAAATGTACTTAGTTCCTATCAATTATATCTGCAAATGTACAAAGGCTGGCAGACTAGCCATGGATCCGAAGTGGGCTCACAGCTTCTCATTACATAGAAAAGGACTAGGCTGAAATAATTTTACTATACTGCAGCCATCAATCTGTATAGTCATTGTGGTCCAGTAGCACAGGGAGAGGAAAAAGAGAACTGGATCTGAGAGTTGTGAATAGAGCTCCCAGTAAAGGGAGTGGAATGCAGGTTGTTCTACCCCAGATGAAGCGATATATTGGACATCAGCTGGAGACACTGCTGAGATTCATGGATGAAGCAGAGGAAGAAGCTCTATGCATCCCTCCTAGACAGCCAGGACAACCATTCGGTTCTTGCATGGATGAGTGCTCTATAAATGGGCAGTTTTGGCACAGGGAGAGATGCAAAGTGAGAAGAATGAACAAAACCAGCAGAACATTTTTTTTTAAATAGCAGAATGATTCATGGTTCTGGATCTTACCCTTACCAACTCCATATCTGGTGTTCCCACAGTCCTACTCTGGATCCCTCAACACTGGATTGCTCATGCTGCAAGTACAGCTCTAGTTCATGTGGAATTTTTTTACAATTTAATATGCTAAGGCAGAGAAAACTGCAAATTACTTCCATCAAAGTAAAGGCTGTGCAGAGGGATGAGGTCTCTCTCTTTGTCTCTTTCCTGAATCA
The DNA here is from genome assembly GCA_013400935.1 of Turnix velox. Classification (NCBI taxonomy): domain Eukaryota; kingdom Metazoa; phylum Chordata; class Aves; order Charadriiformes; family Turnicidae; genus Turnix; species Turnix velox. Next base: position 16,834 of record VZTY01028600.1, on the reverse strand, counting down.
CATCCATCTCCAGATACATACTGAAGATTTGCTTTATGACATGATAAAACCCTCCAGAGCTACAAGCTTCAGCAATGATACTTGAATTTTCTTGCACCATCAGACATCTAAGGAAAGCAGAAGAAATGCTACTGACAGATGCCTTTACTGTCAGCATTCTAGTGTTAATACTTTAGTTTCTTGCTGGTAGATGAGAGTTACTTTCTATTCTTATTTCCTCTGTCACATAAGATCACATATTCTTCCCACAGAAGTGACAGAAAACAGATGGCTGATTCATTCATCACTGGTCAGTAACAGAAAGATACCTATTAATGCAGAAAAGCATCTCCAACTTTTCACAGTGGACTTTCAGATTTGACATTTGCCTATGGGAAACTGCAAGTAGCACATTGTCCAGAACCACTGGCTGATGTGAGTCTCAGCATAAAAAACCCCCACAGAGGACATGTATGTGCATTTGGGCACAGACAACAGTTTAGGAAGCAGACCAGTCACACAGGACCAGTGTAAGTACATAACTAGCAGAATGAGACTAAGAAGTTCATATCTGTTGAAAAATAGAAAAAAACCCCAGACATTACTTTATAAAAAATTTTGTAAGATTCCCTTGGAGGCATCTTTTAATGCTCAACCCAATTTACTGCATTTCCATCTCTGTGAGCTTGAGAATATTCCCTAATGCTCCCCCACACCCAAGAGGTGCTGTGCAGTGGTGGAGGAGTGTATTTGAATTCTGCAAGGTATTTCAGAGCTAATACAAGCACTGGCAACTTACTCATGTTGTAAAATGCTTTCACAGCTTTCAGAGATGGGTATGGCAATTGAGCCTGAGCTCAAAAAAATGAGTCTGCAAGGGAACATTGCATTGAGCTGTCTGAATTTTTGAATTGTAGCTGTCAAGTGCTTGTGGAAAACACTGGTCTATACTCTTTCCTAGTGTGTGAGCAACTATCTATTGCCCAGAGCAGCGGTGGTTGCTCCACTTTGTTCCCCAGTTGAACCCCAAGGCTCATTATACTGGAAGGCATTGTAATTACAAAACCAACAAAATCGCTTATTTTTATTTCTTGTCATGTAGTAAAAGTCAATGAAGATTCTAGACTGTCTTAGTCAGCCCATAAGAACTGCGAGTCACCCATAGACTTTGTAATTAAAATTATGATTGCTTCTTTATGGCCCAGAAGTGAGATTTTGTGTTTGGTCTTCTCTCCAAGTGTACTGTCCCAAACAAAGGCTCTAAGCTGAGCCAGCTTCCCTCATACTTTTGCCTAGAGAAGATTTCCCATCTTTCCTTTGGGCGCTACCTCTGGGTGATGTTTTCCTATGAGGAAAGCAGCTGCTTGCTTTTGGGAGCATGGGGTGGATTAAAAGGTGTAGTGGTTACCATAATCTATCTTCTGATTAATTGTTATGTGCTTATGATATGACCACTGCTATGTTTCATTTCTAATTACTGTAATAAATCATGGTGAGTTAACACATTAACCAATTTGTGCATCCTTCTCAATAACCTCTGTTGAAAAAAACCCAACAAAACTCTGAGCTGTTTCATGAAATCATAACATAGGTCACGCACTATTTCGCTCTGCTTTGGTACACTGATACGAAGCTGTCTCACAGGACCTGTAAAGAATTGAAAGAATTACCAAATTCTATTGAGTGTTCCAGTTTGGAGAAGAGATAGAGCTAAATGGGGAGAGGAAGAGAAAGCAAAAAATCTTGCAAGGTCAAGCTTGCAGCTGTCCTACAAGTCTATCCATCAGCACCAAGGAGATAAGAGAGACCTTGGCCATTCTCATGTTCACCACACACATCGTTTCAGGATAGGTGCCTGCAAACCTGACAGATGGGATAGCTGATGAGTGTATGTCAGCAATAGAAGGGACACCACCAGTTGTTCTTCAAGCAGACATGTAAGGAGACAATACAGAGATGGCTCTGCCCATAATCAGTTATTTTTCATAGTTTTGAATTTGAGTCTTAACAGGTAAATCAAAATTAGTGTTTTTTCATTCAGAGATCTTCATAAAGCAGGACAGATGTGAACAAAAGTTGTCCACAGTAAAAGTGTGATGAATTAAACATTGAGTGTTATACACAAGTGACCTCTCATCAACAAGACAAAGTAGAAACACCACCTGTGGAAGTTATAGCGGACAGATGTGACAGAAGATTCAACAGCTGCATTCACACTGTTGAGATGTTAAAAGCTTTAATCTCTACGATGGTCAGTTTTCTTGGCTTGTCTGTCATAGAGGTGTGACAGAAACAGGAAAAGGAAAAAGTTTATCCAAGGAGGAACAAGAGAAGGAGAAAGAAGGAAACAAAGTGACAGAGCAGCAAGAGACAGTCAACAAGTGGGAGCCACGTCGCCTGCTGCGTCTTTGCTCCTGGCGCTGCCCGGAGCCCACCACCGGAGGGCTCTTCCTATGCTTGCTGGGACAGGAACAGCGACCAACCCTTTTTCTGACACTCAATCACTGCCCTCACCCCACCCACAACCCTGCAGTTCAGCAGGGCCCGGACCACGCCACTCCCCCTTCTACCGCAACTCGCGAACGGTGGCGGCCTCCAGCGGCAGAGACAGCTTAAGGACAAGGCTGCCCGGAGCTCACCTCTGCTCTGTGTTGTCGGTGCCCCAGGATGCCTCAGCTTCAAAATTTGCTCACCTCTGTTCACCTCCGCTCCAGGACTCCACTGCTTCAGGCGAGACCTCTCTGCTCCAGGCTGCCTCGACTCTGATGTGCCTCTGTTCCAGGCCACCTCCTTTCCTTCCCTGCTCTGCTGCGTACTGCTTATGCTTGGTGGTTGTTCTACTCCTGACAACTTCAGCTCTGGAATACCTCTTCAGGCTCTGCTGCTCCACCTTCTACTGTTCCAGGATGCCTCTGCTCCAGGCTTGTCTATTCCACTTTGCATCTTCACCAAGGTTGGTCTCCTCCTAGCTTCTGCTGCTCTAGTTCAATGTGCCATCCGGCTGCCTCTGCTCCAGGAGCCTCTGCTCAGAAATTCCACTTCTCCAGGCTGCCTCTGCTCTGGGCTGCTTCAGCTTAGAAGTTACTCTGCTCAGCTTTCTTCTGCTCTGAGCCACATTTGGTCCAGGCAGCTTCTTCTCCAGGGTGCTGTGGCTACAGGCTGCCTCTGCTCCAAGATTCCCCTACTCCAGTATACCTGTACCTTAAGCTGCCTCTTCTCCAAGCTGCTCCTGCTCTAGGCTGCCTTTTCTACAAGGTACCACAGGCGCAGGACACCTCTGTTCCAGATCTCCTCTGCTCCTTGGAGATCTCTAATCCATGCTGTCTCTGTTCCAAGCTGCCTCTGCTCTAGGCTGCTGTTGCTCCTTCCTCAATCTTACCTGGGCTGCATCTGCTCCATGCTGCCTATTCTCCAGGCTGGCAAAATCATCTTGGATATTAAGTCCGTTTAAAACACTGTCTAGCTCATTGTTTCAGGCTGTACCTTTGGAGGCTGTTCTTGCTCTGGATTTCTCTACATCACACTCATACTCTCCTAGCAGCCTCTGCTCCTGGCTATCTCAAATCCAGGCTGCCTCTGCTCTTGGCTGCCTCTGCTCCAGGTTGTCTTTGTTCGATACTGGCTAAGCTGTAGGTGCCTGAGACACCTGTCTTCCAGGCTGCCTCTGTTCCAGGGCTCCTCTTCTCCAGTCTCTCCCCTGCTGGAAACTTCTCTGCTCTAGGGTTCCTTTGCTCTTGGTTGCCCATACTCCACTCTGCCAGCTCCAGGATGCATGCTCTTCATGCCATCAATGCTCTGAGCTGCCTCTGCTCCATCCATCCACTGGCCTAAGATGCCTCTGCCTCAGGCACTTCTGTTCCAGGCCTACTCTGCTCTAGACATTTCTGCTCCAGGCTGCCTCTGCTCTTGGCTGCCTCTGCTGTAGGTTTCCTAAGCTCTGACTTTCCGGTGCTCCATACTGCCTCTGTTCCATTGCTGCCTTGGTTCCAGGCCTTCCCTCTTTCAGACTACTTTTGCTCCAGGCAGTCTTTGCTCAATGCAACCTCTGTTTTAGGATTCTTCTGCTCTAGGCCTTGTCTTCTCCATGACCATCTGCTCCAGGCTGCCTTTGATCTGAGCAGCCCCTGTGCTGGACTGTGTCTGCTCCGGGCTCCTCTCCTTCAGATTTATCTACTCCTGCTCCAGGCATCCTCTGATCACAATTGCATCTACCCAAGGCCATCTCTGTTCCTGGCCTCCTCTGCTCGGACTCCACTTTGCTCTGGGCAGTTTCTGCACTGGGCTGTGTCTGCTGCAGGTTTTTCTAGGCAGCCTCTGTACCAGGCTTCTCTATTTCAGACTCACCTGCTCCAGACTGCTTCTGCCAGCTTCTGTGCTCTGGGCTACCTCTGCTCCAGGCCATGTTGTCTCCACCCTGCACCTATTCTGATGTTCCTCTGTTGCAGGACATGAATCCTTTAGGATCCCTATGTTCTCTGATCAGTCTGTGTTTGGGCTTGGGATTGGCCCAACCTGCATGCAGGACCTTGCATTTGCCCTGGTTGATGAGGTTTGCATAGGCCAACTGCTCAAGCTTATCAGGGTCTCTCCAGATGATATCCCTTTCCTCCAGCATGTCAACTGCACCATGCAGCTGGGTGTCATCACCAAACCTGCTCAGAGTGTGATAGGGTGTGAGAATGTTGAAGTGGTTGCCCTCATGACCAGTGAATAGACCACATATACTAGCTAACAAAAAATAGCAAAGCAGGTTATTACAACATACAGACCAGCCCTATACTAGCGTACAGCCCGAGGAAGAGGCTGAGGTGTCTGCCAGCATAGAGCATCTGTGCTGAAAGGAACTGGCAGGCAACCAGTCATCATGAGTGTCCTCATGGAGGCAATGTTATCCTGTGGTATGCTGCTGCCCACTCCTCATCAGGAAATTCCTGGCTTTATCAGGCATTAGAACTGCCCCTATCCTAACTGCCCTGCAGGGCTAGTAGCCAAATCTAGCCCTCTACTACATAAACTTTATGCCCTAATACTCATGTGCAAAGCTCAGTTCTGGGGTCACTTACGGGCTGGCGGTCATTTATTACCTCATTGTCAGCTTGTGGGGTATAGCCCCATAATGTTCTTTGCTACAGTTTATTAGTCAAAGTCTATCATCCTCCATTGAGTTGTTTCAAAGGCTGGTTCTTTAGTTCACTGTCGGCCTTTTCCCATCCTGGTTTCAGCGTCTTTGAGCATATAGCAGGCAATGCACAATGTACGACAGACGATGGCCCTATAGAAGCCTTACAGGGCGTTCCAATGTGGACCATTTCAGCTATACCTACATGTACACATCTGGTTACCAGAGCAGGGGAGCAGTGAAGGAATTCTTTGTTTTGCATTGCTTAGATGTGTGTCTCTTGCTTTACCTACAAAACCCTCTGAGCTGAGACCCCCTTTACCCTCCACTACTCCTCTGGGGCAAAGCACTGAGTAGCTGCCGACAGGGACTGAGCCACAAACAGCCGGGCAGCCAAAGCCCGGTGACTCAGGAAAGCAGACTCCATTACTCCCCTACTCTGCTTGAGAAGGGGAAGCACAAGCTGCTGGCTGCCCAGCTGCCACAGAGTGATGCATGGCCACCTAGAGAGTCTCTCGGAAAGACTTTTGTCTCAAAGTTTGCGCGCGCCTGCCAGCGCTAACGCGGAGAGGCAGAAGCTGCGGACGTGATGCTGCCGCTGGAGGCATCCACTCCTTGCGAGTTGGGGCGGAGATTGCGCATGGCCCCAGCCCCAGTAAACTGGGGGCGTGGGTAGTGGGTGGGAGCGTGGTGCCCGAAGGAGTCCGACAGTAAGGGTTGGCTGCTGTTCCTGCCTCAGCGAGCATAAGAAGCCCTGACCAGTGCCCCTGCGTTCTCTGGAGCGCCCCGTCCTGCGCCAGAAGCACAGACCAAAGAGGCAACGCTTGATCTCACTCATCCGGTGACTATCTCTTGCTGCTCTGCTGGTTTTCTCCTTTACTTTCTCCTTCCCCTTGTTCCTCCTTAGTTAGGTAAGAATTGCGAGACAGTCAGTAATAATAAAGTTATTCTTCCAGTGGGATCTTAAAAGCCATCTTCTCTCGTATCTGCTGGACAGGATGGAGGCAGCCACTCACAGAAACAGTGTTTGTTCAAGCAAGTGATTTATTGACATCTTTCTAGAGGATAAAGTTCCTACAGGGAAGGGACTCCTCCTCTCCAAGCTGTCTCTGTCTGATGCTTGCTGTGCTGCCCCTGCTCTAAACTGCCTCATCTCCAGCTTGTGTCTGTTCTGATGTTCCTCTGTTCTGATGTTCCTCTGTTCCAGGCTACCTCTGCTACAGGCTCCTATGTTCCAAGGTCCCTCTGTTCCAGGCTGCCTCTTCTCTATGCTGCCTCTGCTTCAGGCATCCTCTGCTATTATGTGCCTCTGTAGCAGGCTGCTTCTTATTCAAGGTTCCTCTGCCTCTGTTTCACCTCTGCTCCAGTCTGCTTCTCCACTGGGCAGCATCTTCTGCAAAAGCTCTTTCACCTTTTAGGTTAGATAATTTTTACGCTTTCACATGCACTGGTACGTGGCTCCATCCGGTTCTTCACCCACCATCTGTGAGAGCCACAAGAGGTATTGCAGCAATAAGTTAAGGAACTATGTGGGATCCATGGCCTGCAAGGGCTCACTTGTCGCCTTTTCTTCTTAGTTTTTGGCGGAGCCCCGATCTTCATTTTGACCACTGGGGGGAACCTTACACTTTATCATTACAGGCCTTGGGTGAGGAGGGATATCCCCAGTAGATCAGACCAGCTTCCTGGCCTATGTAACTCTTCAAGTCGTGATAAAGGCCTTTCCTATGTGCAAACTTGCCCATCTTTTTTCCTCCACCAATGGTTTAGTGAATATATGTACTTACAGTATATACATGTAGTTATAGTAGATATAAACATTACCTTGCTTGTATCTGCTGCATCCAAAAACAGATATGCAAATCACCACTCTCAGTTACTTTTTCAGGTTTTCTTAGGTTATGCTTTGATATAATGTTTTTCAGCTGTCGTGCTTCATGCCCTCTGAGAAGTCTCATGTGAACAATGAAATATATTGAATGCTCTAAGCAGGTGAAGTAAAACCCAAGCCTGCTCTTTAGATTATATTTAAACTGTTGTCTATGTGAAATCTTTTATATCTGTTAAAAGTGTCCATTGCATCCTCTTCAGCTCTGTGTTGTCAAGGCTTACATGCCCTATGGGAATACAAATGAAAAGGAATTGTAAATATGCAATATTTTAATAATAAGTGTTTAAAAGGGGTTTAATGGGAATTAAATAATCGTTTTTTGCCAGTATAAATAAAGGTGGAAAGTTCTTTTTATGGCAGGGGTGTGTGAAATGTGAAACCTCAGCAGTGAGAAGCAAAACCGATATGGATCAGAATGACTGTGAGAAACAAAATTTTTTACCTCTGGAGGTAGGAACATGATCTGGTGGTTACAGCAACAGAGAGCAGATCTGCAGTGCTGGGTTTATGCCCCTGACTCACCACTGTATGTCTGTACTCAACTCATATACTATCTGTACATCAGTTTGCCAATCTGTAAAACAGGGACACACATATCTGTATCTTATCAGATTTAATGATGCTTGCCAAGCATCATTAATGGATGCTGACAGCCCTTTGCCATCAGGAATGCAGGATTTCACAAGTGGAAAATACAACTCATTACCACTTTGCCAGGACACAAGCACCACTCCTTCAATTCAAACAGTTGTACGCTTGTAAGCAAATGTGGAGGGACAGAAGAATCTCTTTATTCTTCTAGTAGTGTTGATAGACCTTGAGTTAAATCTTCTGCAAAGCTCAGAGATCCATAGCTCCATAATGCTGATAATGCTTTAAAAGCCATCAGATAAACCCATTTGATCTTATCCAACCAATCACCACTAACTGATATTATTAAAATGACAGTCTTCATATTCTGAGACTGCCTTTCTGCATTACAAAATCTAAAGATAATTACAAAATTAATAATAGAAGAAAGAAGTTCAGAAAGAACTTGAACCTGTTCTGGGCTACCATGAAGGACTACCCTCCTGCTTTGGTTTGCTTTCTGTTGGTGAAAAGATGCACTGCCACCAACCATTTTCTTTTACACTTTACTACTAATGTTTTTAAATAATTTGGTGGTAGCTGTCACCCCTGCCTCATCCGCAACATACACCTTGGCAGCTGCCTCTACTCAAAGAATCAAATCCTCCACAATGCTCATCCCTTTAAGCTGTAAATTCAACTTGTCCAAATTCCTAGCTAGGCATCACCTAATTCTAGAAAAGTATCTGAATATGCCTGAATTTTTCCTTACAAAGTTCTCTGACTCCCTTCTTCTCTGTTCTTGGGCATTTACAAGCTGTGGGCTTTGTAAGCCTTGGGAGAAGGCACGTTGTGTGGTGCCTGTTGAAAAAGGCTTTTTCAAAGACTGCCTGCAAGATTGAGATGTGAAATAAACAACTGCCACTGAATAATTCAGACAAAACAAGATAAACTGAATAATACCACAGGATGTGTGACATTATGTCCTGGCCGTGGCCCTGGGATGCACTGCTTTACGTGTTGAGGGATCACAGCCCCTTCTGCAAGGAGCTTGAAGCCCAAGTACCAGGAGACAACAGATGGTGAGAGACAGATGGGAAAGTACAAGGAAACAATGAGATAAATGAGCAAAAAACTAAGTTGAAGACTTTAGCATTTGGCTCCAAAATTATTAATTCAACTAATCATCTTAGCTGATGTAACCTTACGGGTAGGGCGTCTTTCCTGTTCCAAAGGTCTTCATCGCTACAACTATAACACACACCTCGGCCCAGCAGGAGGTCAATTATGGCAAACAGTGGGAGTCGAGGTGACACTCGCTAAAATTCATTCACTAAAGGGGGTGGGAGTTATCTCGGCAGCCTGCGGCTTAAGTCGGTAAAGCGCTGACCAAAGCGAAATTCCGAAGAAGCTCCGAGCAGAGCTCACGCAGCAGGGCCGGCCTGCGGGGCGGATTCACCGCGTGGGTCATTTGCGCACTCCCACCCGGGCCCTGCAGGATGGTGACAACACAGTCACCCTGCCACATGTCCCCCCGTGGGAACAGCAGAGCCGTCCCCGAGGATGCCGAGGTCCGGCCATAGCAGCCCAGACAAGGAAGCCACGCGGTGCCGAGGTAAGTCCTGCGGGGGCGGGGGAAAGGAGGACCCCAGACCGGGGCGGGGAGACCCTGAGGGCGTCGAAACCCAGTGATGGCGTCGAAAGCCGCCTCCCCCTGAGCAGGGAGGTGGGGGGTACAGCGGGTCGGGCCACACCATCTCTCCTGCCCCGGGGCGGCCGGGAGGCTCCCCCACGGTTGCGCAGCCGCTGTGCCCGGGGAGCCGTTACTGGGCGGTGTGCGCGAAGGTAAGGCGGGAGGCGTCCCACCGGGGACACCCCGAAAGCTCCCGCCGTTCCCCGGAGGCCACCTTGGGGAAAAGCGAAAGCAAAAGGAGGTCGACAGTGGGAAACGGGCGGACGGGAGCTCCCTGGGGCTCGGCGCGGTTCGCTCCTCCCCTCAACGCCGAGGCGGAGCGGGGCGGCGGCGGCGGGCGGGCTCGTCGCGCCCCCATGGCCCTGGCGCCTGGTCAGCGGGCACGGTAGCCGGCTCCGTCTGTTGGGTGAATCAGAGCTGCCCAGAAAGGGCGGGCTGGACATGAGCCTCGCCGCCGGGCTCCGAGCAGCGCCCGGAGACTAAGCAACAAAGAAGTTCGGCCGGCGGCGGCAGCGCGGTGCTCCTCCATGCACGCCCCCGGCCGCCGGCCCTGGGGCTCTGCCCGGCAGGCTCCCGGGCCCGATCCTTCCGTGGAGCCCCACGCGGGGCTGCAGAGCAGCCCGGACCTCAACCAGCCCAAGCGGCTGAGCGTAGGGGAGCTCCGAGCCCTCTTCGAGGCTCGCTGTGCCGCCGTGGCCGCCGCTGCCGCTCGGCAGCTGCCAGACCCGGTGAAAAGGGGCTGCCGGCCCCCCAATGGGGTGCTGCCGCCCGTCATTCCCCGCCTCACTGTCACCGCCGAGGAGAGCGAGGAGGCGCAGGGCAGCCCCCAGGCGAAACCGCCGCACCCCGACGGCGGTGGGCTGAGGACGGACAACTCGCTGCACCTGCAGTCCCGACGCCTTTCCACCTCCTCGCTCTCCTCCACCGGCTCGTCGTCCCTCCTGGAGGACTCGGAGGACGACGTCCTGAGCGACACGGAGGGCAGGAGCCAGGGCATCGTGCACCTGGAGCACGGCGAAGACTCCAACCAGGTAGGGGGAGGTGGT
>VZTY01028598.1:177316-189921 GCA_013400935.1 Turnix velox | reverse complement strand
TTCTATGATTCTATGATTGTAGCAACTTTGCTGCCAGCTTTGTTAGTTTCTGATGAAACTTGCATTTTTTTTGCTTGCATTTTTTTGACCTCGATTACATGAATTTGGATCATATATATTATTTAATATCTCAATGGCTCTCCATTTTCCAAATTATTAATGAATATACCAACTTCCACTGAGATACCTTAAAGGTTATTTTTTCCCCTGAAGAAAATGCAATATTTTTTCTAATCTGTTTTGTTCTCTTTAATCCACATGAGATGTTTCTTTCTGAGAGTATTACTTTGCTCAGAGCATCAGTGTTAGTGTTACTTAAGTGTTACTAAACTAATCTCAGACATGTCCCGATGCCTCATGGCATTCTTGCATGCAATTAATATGCAGCTACAGAGATTCCCAAAGCTGGCTGAATGTGACAAGTCAGCAGTGAAACAGAGGAAACAGGTGGGGTTTAGGCATCAGTTCAGCTGACAAAGGCATTCTGCCAGGGACTGTAAATCCTATCAGAACAAAGGGAATAAAAAAATCACTCCTTGGGATCTCAGAAATCCACTGATCCAAACAGCTATTTTGAATACAGAGAATGCAAGATTAAATCTGTCTTATGCATTTATTCAGAAGGAAGACCTGATTCTCAGACTTCTATCTTGTCTCTTTTTAGGGAAATCTACATCCCTTAATTTTCTTAGCTCTCACTCTCACTTTAAGAAGTATCAGTGATTATGTACACTAAGTTTATCAATTGGTTTTCATTCATCTGCTGTATCATTTATATGTTTAAAGAATTTGTGCAAATTTTCCGTTACAATATCATCAAACTCTGTGATTTGCAGTATTTTTTATTACATTTATTTTAACTATCCTATCAGTTAATCTACCAGAAGCTGATGTAAGCCTCACTGGTCTGTAAATCTCTGGGTTATTAACTGTGGCTTTTTATAAATATAAATGCAATAGTTTCTATCTTCCAATTGCTGACTTAAATAAGAGAATGTGTACTTTAATTAGCAGCCATTTTACTCTAAAGTTCATGAACATAGTTTTTAATGCTACCTCCAGTTTGTTGCTCTGCTTAGCTCAATACTTCGCTAGCTTTGGACTCCTCAGAAATTTAGATTGTCACCTTCCCAAACAGGTAGAACAAACTTCCAAGTCTCTATTTCATGAAAGAATAAATTCTTTGGCCTACCAGTTTACAAAATGTCATCTCTTGAAAGCAGAGCTTTCCTGCAGAATCTGCCTTTACTTAATCTGTCCTGTGTTTGTGGTGTGTTTGTCATGGAAATAGAAAGCGTACATAGAAATTGTGTGGGTAATTCTTTTCACTTGCTGGAACTTCTGCCATGTCTCTAACATTTTTTTAACACAAACTACTGCAGTGACTCTGCGCCAAAAACAAAACAAGAGAACTAAATCAGCCTTCCCTCCAAAGTGGACAAAGTACTGTACCCTGCAGAAGCAGAGCTCAAAGGTTACTGCAATAGTCTAGGAAAAGTTCCCCCCTGTATTCACATCTTTCTGTGTTCATTCTTCATATCCCTTAAGTCACTTCCCTGAATCAAGATATCTTCTTAATTACTAGTGCATCAAATTTCTCTTATTTATCTGCTCGACCTTTATTATTGATTTAGGAGGACACAAGGTCAAAAGGCAACTAACTGTACTGTTCCAAGAGAACTAAGAATAGCATTGTATGCTGAGCTGCTATCAACTTCTTACAGCCTGCGCAATCCTCTTTTTCCATTCTGCCAAGTGCTATTGCACAAGAAATAGTTTTGTGAAAGTACTGCTTATTTCAAGTAGATCAAGTAGATTCCTGTAATTTTATAGCATTAGTATGGAAAACTATGGGCTTTACTTCTTAAGTATGGTAGCTTTCCCCAGCTGGTGAAAGACTATTGAATTTAATCAAGAAGGCCCTTTTGCAAGTTCCACATCAACAAGTGCTTTATAAAAATAATCATTATAGCCTGATACCATTGCAAGCTTTACTACAAAAGGACCAAAGGAATCTCACACTATTAGAACTATATTAAACATTCCTTTTCATAAAATCTTCAGTCTTAAATATTCCTGAAATATTCTCAGCATCAAGAATCAAGTACTTCAGTACTCACAGTAAAAAAAGGCAGCAGATCTGATAGAATTAAAATTTCCTCTTGAATTCAAATAAGTGTATACAATTTTTTTTTCCAAAATTCAGTCAACTCTAGTTGGATTTCACATTGATTTAGCAATCTACACAAGTGTGTATATTGTGCAGGTATTACTGAGTACAGAACAATAAGATCTTTACATGAATTTTAAAAAGGAAACCTTAAAAACTAGAAAAGCACAGATTAAAAGAGCCCTGAGCTAATTATTTCTCTTCCCTAAAATCAAAAATCAAACATCCTATTAGACAGTGAGTAAACAAATAAAGCTATGCCATATAATAAAAGGAAGCTTTCTTTTTTGGATTACGGTGAATTCCTCATAGTTTTTATCCAGAGTCACGCTGAGTGAAGTGGACAAGAGTAAGTTCCTACTGGAGAGAAGGAGTTGCAAAAAAAAGCACTGAAAAACACTAAGTTATCATGTCTCTGCACTTTCATTTCATGCAACAATCACAAAGTGCCACTCATGAAATGCCATGTCTGAGCGGACTAATTTTTAGTTCTTAGCATTCCCCTTCACCATACCTTTGCCATACTAGTCCCCAAGAGAGGTTGGAGATAACTAATGTTTAATTAATCTACTAAAAAAAGTGCAAAAAACTGCATGTATATAATAGAAGTATATTCATCTGGCTACATTTTTTTGCCAGACATGCAAAAACCAGTATTCATATTTATCTGGAAACAAATGAATAGTGAAAATGAGCCAGCTTTGCATATGTAAGCAGCCTTATTAGGGTCCAGTGAGTTCAGCTTTGGAGGATCATATTTTCATGTGCTGATACACAATGGAGACTTGATCCTTCTGATAAGAAAACCTGCACAGGAACTGAAATATAAATATTAAATAATTTCCAAGAGTGTGTTCTACTTCAGTCAGCAAAAGGTAAGTTTTCAGACTGAATTCACTTCCTCCCAGCAGAGACTCTCTGATTCACTTAACAATTTCATGGTGTATCCCAACGTTACCACAAGCTTGTAGAGATAAGGGTTTTCCTCTGAGAAAATCAAGCTATTAAATTGGTCATAGATGACTCTACCAGAAATGCATTTAAATCTTCTTTATTAATTACTATAGGAATCTAATTTGGGAATCATATGTAAAATTTTACTCTATTTTCACAGATAAAAAATACTATGCACAAAAATTCCTAGGATTTTAATTTATTGAAACCCCCAACAGTACTTAACTGAGCAAGTTATTCTCGGTACAGAGAAGAGCTGTGATTCATTCTTTTATAGTGCATTCGTTTAATCACCTAGGAGATTTCTACAGATGATGAAATCTAAACAGTAGCAGGAACTTCAGTTATCTTTGGAAGAACATATTTAGTTTCACATTCTATCCCAGCTCCAGGCAAAATAAACCAGTCCAAACACATTTCAGTTTCATCCTCTATTTGACTTTTGTTGGATTTTAAAAGGAAAAATCATATATTGCTTATTAATGGCACAGTTAAGTTGATGTTAATAATTCCCTTGAAACAGAAGCCTGTATGATTTTTTGTTATTTTCCTATTTTCTGACATACAATAATTGCAGTAACACAGTAAAATTTATTTAGAACAGTCAAGTGGGTCAAAGTAAGAATTGCAACAAATTATAGAGCAGCCCTCTGTTATACACTATACCTTTTCTTAAAAAATAATTTTGTGGTGTACTATTGTTTCCAAATTATCTAGGAATAACTCAGGGAAACTCTCAAGATAGAGTGACAGACAGATTGTTAACAGTTCAAACAAAAGTGAACACTAATGAGTAGAAAAAATCAACAAACAAAAGGACATAATTCTATTTTCTCTATTCAAAAAACATTTGTTCCTGTTAAGAGGATACTGGATCAGGCCAAAACTGTACAAAAACAAAACAGAGATGATAATAAAGCAGATGTGATAACCCAAGTTAATAAAAAGATGCATAAAAAGAGAATGAGTGTTTAGTGCTACCTTGTCTATTCCCACTTCCTCAGTATCTCTAGCAGACACAAATCTATTTTGCTCTGTAAAATCACGTATTTTAATAAATCATGCCAATGGTTTTTAACAAGCCTTCTCATTACTGATTTTCCTCCCCTTATTTTCTTCATCTTTTGGGTTTCTGCTTTGTAATTGTAGAATTTTCCCTAATGAAAGGTCTCAAGGGTTAAAATTATATACTATGCACTATTTCATTTTAAGAACCAGGTGCAGAAATATGCAACTGGGTGCTAACATACAGGATTATATCAAGGAGAGTTAGCACACAAACAAATTCAACTTATAATAAAGTTTTTTGGTATCAATTTCAGAAAGTTCTTGACTCATGGTGGAAGCATGCAGCAAGAAATATATACCTCTTTCGCCTTCCTATTCCATGTGATACTGATGGTATCAGAAGAAACTCAGCCAAAGGTCCTTCCACCTACATATCAGATGGCTGTGCCATGAAGGGATCATGGTTTTAAGTGGAGGGAGGGTCTTTCCTGCACACACACTGGAAGGTGAGGAAGATGCTTTCCTATCTGCTGATGTGAAGTGAGTTGAAAAGGAGATCTGAATACAAAGTCGAAAATAGGCTAACGTGTAAGACATACATACATTTTGTTGCCTTAATTCCTAGGAACAGCATATACTGATTTATTTTTCTCTACAAGTTCATTAATTTCAAGCCAATAAGGGGGTTTTTTTGTTGACAAGGAAAGCTTTGATATCAGTCCTTTATGCAAATCAGCCTGTAACCATTCGTTATAAAATCAGACCAGTTCCTGTTGGTAAGCAGGTCTGATTTACTCTATCCTATTGATCTTTGTAGCAGCTGTGCATGGAAAAGTCTGAATTAAAGACATAACAGTAGCAACTAATACAGTAAAAAATCAATGCAATGTTTATGAAGGTGGTCTGTTTCAGCATCTACAGCTTTTATAAATATCATCGAAAGTGACTGAGCATGTTCAGAATGAAACTTGCATGTAGCAATACAAACACCATGTAAAAAGAGAAGGAAGATCACATATTGGCACACATAATGTAATAGAAACACTTCCAGTAAATAAACCTCTAAGGCTCCAGGTTTAGGAACTGGATACGGAACTGTGGAAGAACAAATTACAGTTACTTCTAAATGTTTTCATGTACAATTTTCACACTGACATAAAAACTATGTAAACAGCTGCTAAAGTAAGTCACTGATATTTAGAATGCATGTTCTCTGGCTTAGATATAGTCTTTAACTAAATGGTTGTGGAGCCCCTCATGCCATGCACCCTGTCACATCCCTCATCTTGTTACCTGTTTCACTGCAGCATCCACTGGAAACGGAGAACTCAGTGTACATGTCCTCAAAATACTAACATACATTTTAAGAAATTGGACCTTCCAAAAGACCTTGCACACTAATTGCAAAGTGTAAGAGAAATTAAGATTCCCATTATACGGTCAGAGAACTAATGATCTAGAGGCTAGTTTAACAATTAAGTCAAGGGCTCCTTGACCCTTATCAAAAAACTCATTTATCCAACCAGAACTCCACATAAGCTTTTGTATTGTGATTCTCAGTACAAATTGTGATGGGGACAAAAGATACACTACTTCAGTCCATTTGTATACAATTACTCTTTCAGCTGAAAAAAATAATATTCAAAGATTACCACGAAATGAATGCTGGAGCTGACCAGAGTTAGATTCATGAGATACCAAAGGACCTTTTTAGATTTCTGAGCCAAACATTTTAAGGCACCATTTGAAGATTCAGTACTTAAAACATGCCCTTCTTTTGCTAAAGTCAACAAAGCGTTCTTGAGTATATACACAACCATGTAAATTGTGAGCAACAATTACTTGGCCCCCCAAAAACTGACAAAGGCACTGCTCTTCCAGCCTTCTTCTTCTCAAAAGCCAACAGTTGCACATTATGACCAGTTCTGGATGCTAACTCTTAGCTGTCCTTTTTGTTTCCTTTTCTTGTCTATTTTAATACCTCTGGCACTCCAGTAAACTCTCCCATCCCCATGTCCACAGAACCCTTTAAGAGCAAACACACTTGATTTTAATATTTTGGGGCCTGACTTTCAGAAGTTGTCCCAGTCCAAATACACTTTGCTGAGTGCAAATTCAAAGCTTGGAGCAAGGCCCATTGGGTAATCAACCTCAGGGGCTATTAATCCACAACCTACAATTTGTAAATGTGCAGGATACTGACTCAGTAGAAAAAATAATTTTAAACATCTGTGGTATTCTTTCAATTCCAGATTAATTACACTGCCCAGATTGTAACATTAGCCAGAAATTTCAAGTCTCTCTGCAGCTATGTTGAGAATGCTGTGTTTTCCTTTGTGTTTATCACTGCTGTGCTACAGTAGGAGGCTTCCTGCCCAACACAAGCTTATGTTCAGCTCTGTGTCCTACATTTATTTCACAGCTCACCTTGCCTGCCTTTTCTTTCTCTTTGTCTGAAGTCCTTCTGAAATTCTTTGTTACACAGCATTAATTGTTATTATTACTTTTAAGACAAAGGCTGTGTTACATACCCCCACATCAGTCCATCAAAATGGTGATATAAATGAAAATCTAAACAGACTGTTTAATCCTTTTGAGAAGCTAATAATTATTTTCAATCAGCAAAGACTATTCTGCCATTTCAAAGAATGATTAATGAGAGCAAATGTGTTTGTAATTTATTAGCAGCAGCTTGGGGAAGAGGGGGATAACTTAGGAATGGCAGCCATAGCATCAACATCTGATGTTTTGAAGGCATTTCTGCTCCATATTATAAAGTCAAACATGAGGCTGCCTCTTCATTGATTTATATTCTGTACAGTGATACCACGTGCCTGGATTTTATTCATGAATGGCTTTGCTGTTATGTTTTGTGGAAGTATCATGGAAAAAAGAAACCCATGAGTGTGAACCTCTTCCACAACACTCATTTAGCCATCGGTATTCCTCACTGTATGCTTCTCTAAGAACAGAAGTATGTCACAATAAAACAGGAGGGAAAAGGGAAACAAGATCAAAGAAAACAGAGGATGGACTGGACTGAGATACAAGAAGCATTAAACCCCTTTATCATGGCACCTGGTGAAATAACTTTATGACCTACATAAAACACAGTGATGAGAATTCTGCAGACTTAGATAGCAATTACATCTCCATGGCACCTTTCCAAGAAGAGAATACGCCCATGTCATGAACAAGAAAGCATGGCATGACAAGCCTGAAAATTCCTTAATTTCATTATGTTATTGTTCCACACAGTTGCCTAAATATTTTTAAAATTTTATCCCCCAAAGAGGACTCTGATGATTAAAGTGAGACCTTACATGCCTAGACAACCCACCTGAAAGCTGCCAGACTCAGCTGTCCCTTTGTCATGAAAACGCCTTGCTTTTCCAGCATAGCACTTTCCCCCTGTCTAAGCTGCCATGAAACCTAGAAATTAAAAAGGCAATTCCTATGTATAAATCACCTAAGCATTGAATTTTCTAAACAAATTAACAAATACAGCATTTCCAAAGATAAAAAAGTTCAGTCTAAGGTATTGCATGTGCATTCTACTTATAATAGGGGCAGTAGAGTGTCTACAAAATGGGAAAACACATAAAAGCCTCAAAATCAGAAACAAAATCATTTTTGCATGCAAAAAGACATCTGTGGAAATACTGAATGTAGTACTCAATCACCCCTGAATGGGTGTATCCCTCCCAAACAACTGACAGGACTGAGCTGGGAGTGGCTGAAAACCGTATCTCTCACCTTCATCCCAAGAGGGTGTTTCTTTGATAGCTGGAATCAGTAGCAGCACCATCTGCCCTTCTTTTGAAGTTGTGTCGCTGTGCAGAAAAGAGAAGCAAAATTGAATGGAACAGAAATAAATCTTAGGCTTAGCATCACATATCTCATGTTCTTCTTTCTTGTAGCCCTAGCATCTTGCTTTCTTACTTTGTTATTTATTTTGTATTGATGTACAGGGGAAAGGAGGAAACCAATAATGACTCATTTTATAAGCAAGCAATTATTCCCCTTAACTTAGCACTTGAAGAATTCCACCTGGACCACTGAGTGCAGCTCAGAGCTCCCTAGAACAAAACAGTCATTTAAAAAGTGAAAAGTCCAATCAAGTTGTTGGAGCACATCTGATGAGAAGTTGAGGAAATTGCAGGGGGAGCAGACTAGCTGACCTTTAAAATGTTACTATCCCATGTTACTCTATGATTCTAAGAAACTGGATTTATTTAGACAAAAGGCTAAGGGGTAGTTGAGTTTCTATTTTATTTTCAACTTCCTAAAGGGACTAGAAGAGCCAGAAATATGAGAGAGACAGTTTTCTCCCAAGAGGCAATGCTCAAAATTCACAGCATGGTAGATTCCAACTACATATGAAGATAAAAAAAAAAAAATTAACATAGGATCACTAGTTAAGCAAAGAGACAGGCTCACAGAGAGGTCATGAAACTTTCATCCTTGGTAATATTCAAAAGTTATTTGACACAGCTCTAAGCAATTTGATTGAATTTGAGCAGGGCACTGGTTTGAACAGGGACAATTTGACCAAATTACCTCCAAAGATTCTCTCTAACCTAGCCTATTCTGTGATTCTACTCAGACTTTCTTCTAACATGATAATTAGTAAGACACACACTTGAACCAATGTAAGAGTAAGAAGGATATGCCACAGAGGGTGACAGATTCTAGATCCATATTTTTTGGAAGTAGTGCTTTAAATGGTGAGCTGGAACTTAAGCAACAGTTTCTGCACAAAGGAGAAATTAGTGACATATCATAGAGGTTTTCTGAGCAATCAGAAAAAAATAAGATAATTCATCCTGTAAAAACTCACCTAGCAAATCTGTTAGTTTCTGTTCAAGGCAGACATAACCCATGCTGAATTTGGCAGCAAAACAGGGATATTTTCCTAAGGTTGAACTAGTCTTGTAACATTTTGCATTTGTGTTAGACACAGATACACTTCCTTCATCAACTATCAACTGTCAAGCATGGCTTCTTGTTCTACTTAACTCTTACTTAACCAGTCCATTTACAGGGAAAAACACAAGTAAGAACCTTTGGAGGGATTTTAGTGTGGCACACTATGAATCACATTTTTGGCCCTTCTTTTATATCACAGGGTACTGGTCACAGCTGGAAGCAGAAAACAGTCCTCCTCAGATCAATGGTCTGCTCTGATATGACAAATTCTGTGTTTTCATTCTATTCCCTTTGAAGTCTCTCTCTCTTCTCAAGCCTCATCTTGTTTTTATTCTATACATTGTATTTGGCTGAATTAGACGACAAAGCCTTGCAGAAGACATTGGTTTGAACAAGACTTCAAAAAGTGGCTCAGTGCATCTGGATACCTCAAGTTGAGTGACACTTTAATATAACTGGATTTTTACAAAATGATGGACTCCCGCTCTTTGAAAATCAGGGTCCTCTTAAGTTGTGTGAAGATAAGCACCACAGAAATGGTGCACCTGAAACTAATAGACGCTTCTGAAAAATCCTGTGCCTTTACCATGATCAATGGAGAACTGTGTGCAAATACAGCATCCTTTTCAAGAAAGAGCCATGTGTCTGGCTCAGGGATAACAGCATCACTGGTTTCACATGCAAGTACCTCTCATACTACACCACTGTATTAATCTATTCTGAATAAATTAGAAGAGTACTAAATTTTTCATGAATGGTGTTTCCACCTGTCTCAAGATAATGAATGTAAAGCTGTTCTGAGAACTTTACAAAAAGCAGGATTAATTAGACACTATTGGCACCTATAACCTTGGGCTGATAACATTTTGTGCAGAAAGAGGAACATTTTTTTGTATGGATCTATTGTTTCTAAAAGAAGAAGTTACCTTGCTGTTACATTACTCAGGGGAGCAGCTCAAAGCTCTATACCACAGATCACTTTGTACTTCTACCATTCCATAAGGATACAGGGGTCCTATGGGCAAAGGACAAGACCTACAGTTACAAAACCAGTAAATGGGTATAAGCTCACCTCCTACCTGAGGGAAAGCCTCTGCCACAAAAGCAAGTGCCCAGCTCTTGAATATTCAAGCAATCGCCACTTGAAATTCTGCATCTTACGACATGAAGATCTGATGAGTTTTTCTTATCTCATTGCTTGTGTGTTGGCAGGGGAATGACAAACAATACTGACATACAAGTCTCATGCTCACCTTGGCAAAAGCAGATCATACTTAAGCAATTTTCATGTTTTGCCTTATATTTCAAACCACCTTGTGTTCATTATGGATGAAACAGTATCTCTCTCCTAACACACAAAGAATAGTATCCAGTCAGTAACAAGACACTTCCATGCTTCTCTCATTAAGTCAAATTGGTGTCAAATTTCTTTTGTCTGTATTTGAAATGCAACCTCCTCCTTCAAGAACGTATGTGTGAACAATGATCATGTAACTCACACCAGATTGTGACACTCAGACAGTGCAAGTTACATTTTTGAGGTGGAATGACGGTTCATCATCCCTCTGCCTAGTGACAGCAAAGACATTAATAAATCCAACAATAATGAAGAATATTATTTATCAGCGTATGGATTATTAAAAGACAGAGTTTCCATTTCACTGAGTCATGAGAAATGCAGGCCTGTAGGTTACCTGGGGCTGATTAACTGATCCCACAGTACTGAGATGGATGCTGAGTTCTGAGGACCTCCCTGCAGCACCACCACTGTTCATGATAATATGGCTTTTTGGCTGCAGGACAGACCAGACAGAACACCTTAAATATGAAGCAAAAGCAAAGATCTTACCGTACAACCTCAAAATGCTTAACCGGAACTACAGTGCAGTATTTTAGTGGAAAAGAAAAAAAAGATACAAGCTGATGTATTAAATTTTATTCTATATATCCCTCAGAGCAGTTTTATCTTGTTTTTTTTAAGATCGCAAGAAGGAACACAAACCAGCTTACCACAAAAAAAGAAAAATTCACTATAAAAACAGGAAGGATAGTAAGGAGCAGAAAGAATATGAAAAAGTCTAGCCTCAGTGAGTTATGTAGAGCATGTATAAGAGGAATCACTGAGACAAAATACATAAACGTCTTGGCAGTGCAAAATACTATGACGCTGGAAATCAAGCTAGCAGAAACTTTGACAGAGGACATTACGAACATTTAAGGATGTGATTTTTACAAAGGTCAACATTAAAATAAGTAGATAATTAACATATCCTAAAATATGATTTAAGCATACCAGAGAATTAAGAGATAAAGATGGTGGCGTATGATCTGCCACCATCCAACTCAAACAATAGAGATGTGAGTTTAAATGGATAAGAGTGTGCAATGCTGTTATTCATAAATGACTGGCATTTTACAATACTCAATAATAAAAAAATCAGAAGAAATACATGATATCATATGGTGTGTATCACAGTATTAAATAATTATTTATATTTTCACCTTACCTGTAAAAAAAAAAATGAAACTGTGAAAATCTGAAGCAACAAAGCAACACTAGGGACATAAATATTTGGCTATTGTTAATAGACAATAAATTATTGTTCATTTATTTTTTCATTACTATAGTTGTCCAGTGGTTTTATAGTGATAAAAATCACTTGTTTCAGATGTCAGATTTTAGATATGGAAATCCTTCAGAGAAAAGTTATGCATATGTTTTATTCAGTTCTGAATTAAGTACTGGGGACATCAATCAAATGTTCTAATAAATGAAGAATCAGACAAACTATATGCAAGTCATTACTATATTCAGAAAATCTGCTTTCCTGGATACTTATTTTGGCAGCTGCATTTGTAAAAATTAATTCAACGAATATTTCACAGGATGCTTGAGTATGACCACATAATTCAGCAAGACTTGTATTATAAAGGAGAACTGTGGTACCACAAGCTTGTTGAAATAGCAAGTATTCTGAGTATAGTTTACTCTGAGAGTTAACTGTCCAGCTCAGCCCAGAAGTCCACACTGCAGATTAAATACAACTGCAAATATGTCAGATCAAAACCCAACACGAACAGAGCCTCAGTCAATTCAAGTAAAACTGGGGAATCTTCCACAAAAGCAAAAGTGATAGTCCCAAAGATACATTGTTTTACAAAAACATATGATGCCAACTTGAAGGGAGGGTGGAATCAAACTGCTACACAAAGAGACTAGTGATGTACATGGCTGTCTTCCTAAAGCTTTTGTCAAAATATATCTTTCTTAAGCTTTAGACAAGACACGTTTCATTGGATGCACACTAAATGAACTGTCATAAGGCTTCATGGGGAGCTTAGGTTTTACCAGGTTAGCATAGGTTGAAGTTGGTTTCATGAGCTAACATCACACCTTTAAGTCCTTGTCTGTACAGAGGATTAGAAAAGACAACTTGTTTGTAAGATGCAAGTATACAGAATCATAGAATCATAGAACAGTTCAGGTTGGAAGGGACCTTTAAGATCATCAAGTTCCAATCCCCTTGCCATAGGCAGGGACACC
>VZTY01028598.1:142361-176081 GCA_013400935.1 Turnix velox | reverse complement strand
CAGTTCTCTAAGGACCCGTGGGTGGATGTCATCAGGTCCCATAGACTTGTGCACCTCCAAGTTCTTCAGATCTAGTTTAAAGACCTCCTAATGAGTCCAGCTGATTTCTGTCCCAAAACACTTTTGCCCCTCTGAGACAGGACTTTCCCGTGTGTCTCTATCAGGTCTGAGGTTGTATGAAACCTGCCAGTATCAAAGAACCCAAAGCCCTGCCTGTAACACCAGTCTCGAAGCCAGGCATTCATAGACTGTGTCTTGGCATTGTATTTCCTGTTGTTTCTTGGAGATGGTAGGAGGGAGCCGAAAATAACTTAGGCTCCATACTCCTTCACCAACCGTCACAAGGTCTTAAAGTCTTTCTTCTTCCCTTTTTGTCTATGGGACATAACTTCCTCCCCACTTGCCTGGAAAACAAGCAGTGGGTCATAGTCTGTTAGATTCACCAGGCTCGGGAGTATCTTGGTGATAACAAACTGTTTCAGTTGCCATGGATTGCAGAAGACAGAAGTAATGAGTTTAGTTCCATGGAGATGCCTGTGTAGCTCTCTGTTGTTTATTAATGAACTTGCAAGGTACTATCTAAATGTGGTCAAAAATATGTGATAACTGGAAATTTCATTAATGTCTCATACACTTATAGAATGTTTCAGTTTTCCATATTTAAGCTAAAGGAGGCATACAACAAAATAGCACTGAAGTGTCAGCATTGACAATGGCAATACCATCAGGCAATGCAATTAGAAGGACTTTTGGGACTTCATTGCCTGAACAATTTGCCTGCATTAACATGAACTGCTTTGCACATTCTTCACCAGTGCTCAGTGAGAATGCATAGCAAATTTATTCAAGCATCTGTGAGAGCAAATTCATCTAAGCATCTGTAGGAAAAGAGGGGGGAAATGTGACAGAATAGAGGCACTTGAGAGTAGCTGGCCTGCAGGGAAGTTCCATTTATAGATCTGATCTTCAATCTTTCTCTCCAGACACCTATCATTGTACCAAAGAGAATGCATTCTTAAACTAGATTAACTAACCTCACCTTGCCAATCCAAGCTTCTGAATGATGAAGCCTAGGTTTGAATGTTTTCAGAGAATCATAGAATGGTTTTGGTTGGAAGTGAGCACATAGTTCCATCTGGCCTACCATGGGCAGGCACAACTCCCCCTGGACTAGGTTTGCTCAAAGCCTCAAGCAGCCTGGCCTTGAACACTTCCAGAGAAAGGGCATCCACAACCTCTATGAGCAACATGTTCCAGTGTCTCACCATTCTAACAGCGAAAAAATTTCCTGATATCCTATCACTATATGCCCTTGTAAAAAGTGCCTCTAGCTTTCTTGTAGACGTCCTTCAGATACTAGAAAGCTACCACAAGATCTCCTCAGAGATCTCCTCCTCCCTTCTCAAGGTTGAACAATTCCAACTCTCTCAGCCAGTCTTGATAGGAGAGGTGCTTCCGCCCTCTCGTCATCTTCATGGCCCTCCTCTGGACTCAGTCCAGAAGTCCTTCATATGCTGCCTTTCTTTGCTGCCTTTGATGGGTAGAGGTGTTCAGTGAAAAGTTATTCTCTGGCAATAGCCATATTCTGACAATACTAAATCAATCTGTACCTGATTTGCATATAAAAGGCAGTTTATCCATACAAAAATACATAGATGTTTTATTTTGTGAACTCCATCATTTTGCCACTCAAATTTCTAAATGTGTAGTTTCAAGTACCACACCATATAAATTCTGTCAGACATGTCTCAGGCAAAGAATTAAACTGATCAACAAGTCTGGCATCAGGAAGATATATGCCCTGCACATGGGTCCTGTGCTAGTAGCGCAACAAAAGCAAAAATGTGTTTAGTCCACTTTCTTTGATCCCAGAATTGCAATTTTTGCTTTACTAAAACTTTTGAGCTTTAGTATTAAATCTCCTTGATGTTTTCATGATACAACTGGCAAATTAGGTCCCACTCCAAAACACATGATAATAACATATTCTCTAACTTTCAAACTGTGGTATCTCACTGTTGTGTAATGTTCCAGAGTGGTGTTGCTGGAGCCATGGCAGATAATAAGGTGTTTACCTGTTAGTTCAGTGTCCTTATGTCCAGCTGAAACAACACAGGAGAGGTAAATGAATAGTGTAAGTTGATAATCAGGTACACATCTTTTGTCCCTAAGAATATTTGGTTTTCAACATATTACAGATGAACAGATAAGAAAGAGCACAGATACTTTTTCACTAGGTAAAAATTGCCCATATAGCTCTCTGTGGTTATAAGAGGGGCAGGAAGTCCCACAAGACTGTTAAAATACAAAGGGAGTTTCCCCATAACGATCTATACTTGATATGCAGCTTATTAGTTGCAGCATGTTTTATGTGACTGTACCTCCCTGTGCTTCTAAAAATAGGACTGTCAAAAGGCATCGCTGTATCAGCTGGTTCCTCTCTGCAAGTTAATCTATTATACAAGAAAAGGATTTTACAAATGGCTACATTAAAGACATTTAATGAAGTCAAAGCTGCTGTTTTAAAACATATTCAAACAAAATCTAGTCAATGAGACTTGGCCTCTGAATTTCATGTTATACTATCAGATGCATAAAAATAGAGCTTTTCAGGGGAAAGAATTCTTTAAATTAAGTGAAAAGTCAGGCTATTTGAGCACCTCATTATACTCCCTATTGAAGAACTATCTAATCTATATTATCCTATTAAGGTTTGAAGTGATACCCACAACTGTATTCACTGGCATAATAAAAAGACACTCACAGCACTGAAACCTGTGCTTTTGACACTTGTGTGCTTATTCAAGCTCAGTTCCTATTTATCTCAACAGGAATTTTGTTACAGGATACAGAATTAAGGCATATGCTTTTAACCTAACAATATATCACATCCTGTAAAAATATAGTTTTCTGGGCCTTACAAAATATCAAAGCATCGGATCATTATTAATTACTTATGCATGCATAATATTCCTCCATCCTCCTGACAGATCCTTCTTGAAGCAGAATGGGTGCATTTCCTTCAGGCTATTCTGCCTTAAAAGGGTCAGCTTGAAAACCACATTTTTGTTACGCCTATCAAATGCGGTATCCACAACATTGAAAACAACACTTAAGGCTACTGCAACTGAAAGAAACAACAGAGAAATAGGTATCAGTATCTCTGACATTTGATTATGTGCCTATCCTATATAAGCTGGTATTGGCATGTTTTGCATGTTCATATTCTCATTTTTCCCTTACTCAATGATCTCATGCATTTCATCAGGGAACTAAAAACTTATAGAATTTTTTAATAATTCAGAATATATTAGTTAAGTGCACTTCAACAGAAATATTTCTAACCAGAAAGTCTAAATAGTCCAGGAGAGTACCTTTAAGACGTTCAGAATTAAAAAGCATTCAGTAAGGTGGCCCTGAGTAGATTTTGCATTAGAGATAAATATTGCAATAAAATGTGGGCATTTATATTTCATTTCCAGCCATGAGATGTCCACAGCATCTAATAAAAGACACAATACTCAGAAAATCAGGTTTTCATGTAGGGCACAATCCTGGGCTAAAGTCAATTAGAAATCTGATGTTATCAGTGGGAGCCAGTGTAAACCTTTATTTTTTCAGGATTTGGTTTAATTTGTTGTACTTCAGCTAGCAATTCTAATTCCAAAGGCCTGGGAGGTAAATCACAGCTAGAAATATTCTATACCAGAAGAAAGTCAGAGGTTTCCATGGCTTGCCTTGATTTTTTTCCTTCAAATTATCACTACTGGCTTTTACAAAAGTTGTATTATAATATCTAAGCAAGCATCATTCACTGCAAAATTACTTACTAAAGTAATGGTAAGAATGTCAGTGATAACCACTAATAAGTATAAACCAGAGGAAAAACCATGCCATAAAGCACCTAGTTGCAGTCTATCACAAATTACAACACTAACATTGCCAAGCCTAATTTAACAATGGCTAAAACGTTGCAGCAAAAAAAACGCTAAATCCTAGAAGAGATATTCAAAAGTAGTGCTTATTTTATATGCATCATGACAATACATGGGCAAACATATAATGGATGCTTTTTAAAAGAGAATATATCACATCAATTAATGCACTTTTGTTTAATTTAGCTTGACAATCACTATCATATTCTGCTTTTTCTCTCATTCTCCTCCCATTTCCTTTTCCTCTCACTCCCATCCTATTCTCTCTCATTATGGTGTTCCCTCCCCCACATCACCTCTGTTCTACTTGTGTGCACTGAGCATCAACACTGCTACCCCTGTACCTAACAGTATATCTGATCTATCAGCCATGGCATCCTGAGCCCTGTGTTCACTGTTGATTTGCTTCTATAAGCTCCAAAGAAATGTATGGGTTCAAGTACCAATTTGGTTGTTTGCACACTAAGTTGTAAAACGTAAATAACTTTCCGTGTAACCTCTCAGCAGCGTGTTATTCACCCTAGGGTGCCTTAGTTTCAGCAATATGGCCAAATGGATTGCACATTCAACTGGGAGCCCAGAAACTCCTGATGAGCCAGAAATACTTAAACTAAAGATTCTTTCAATGGATCCTGCCAATTCATTAATCCTTTTTGTCTCAGATTATCTGCAAAGATTGTTATAATAATGCTTTCCTCACCCTCCTAACAGGATTTTGCAAGAAACGCATATACAGATGCTTGAGTTCTATTTATTTCAATGAGAAGTATGTTTTTTCATCTGAAGGCAGAACTCAGCCTTTCTACATTCAAGATTACGCTGCTCTCCAAAGATGTAAAACTCATGTTTACTATATTTTTATTAAAAGACATATGCAAAATCAAAAGTTGGAGAGAAGGCTGTTAGTTCCATTAAGAAAAGATATGTCAGGAAAAAGCAAACAAGGAAAATGAAGAATGGTGTTCCCTTTAAATTAGAACAAATTTGTGGCCTGGAATAGAAGACAGAGCAAGAAAAAGTGTGCTTTCAAGGCAAAGTATGTTAAGTGCTGAAGACATTGTCTAAATTGTTCAAGAACACTTCATGCTTACTTAATGACTGATTACTCAGTAATGTTCCCAAGGTCAGCAAAACCTTGGATAGCTGTCATCTGAATGCCAGTTCCATGAGTTAAAATGACAAAAATTGCACTAACTTTAGTCAGATGATATTTTTAAAGGCTGCATACCCTTAATGCTATTGTTTATTAATTTACTTCAGCATAGTCAAAATATCTGTATTCTATCTATTTAAAATAAAGCCCTAATGAACAGCAGTCATGTACAAACACTTAGAATTCCTACTTCACCCTTCCTCAAAAAAAGGTCTTCCAAGAAACATTTCTTCAATCCTCTCATTTCTCCTCCCCAGAGAAAATGTAGTAGAAGAGAGAGCACAACCTAAAGGTCAGCAGATTCGTGCTCTGTCAATAAATGGAGGAAGCGAATTCCATGGTAATAGATTCTTGACTCAGATGTGTCCTGTATCCAGCCCTTCATCTGAATGCTAGCCCAATCTTTGCAAATATCTCCAATTCTGTGTTATCACATCTGGAGAGTCAATGTTCTTTCTGTTAACTTGAAAAACATAATTATAGCTTTAAAGCTAACTCTTTATCTTGCAGCCCTAAATGTATCAAAAGGCAGCACAGAGCATAGAATAGGAGCACCCTTCTGTAGAGGACACAAGAGAACATGCATGCAATGCTCCAGCTGGAACTTTCAGCAGACTCTAAGGTGTGGCACCAGTAAGAGTATTTTGCCATGAGCTAATGAGGCTTTATGATGAAGTTTTAAAAGCATAAATCTTCTGAAAGGAAAGGTTACAAATGACAAAACACTATTTTTCAGCTTTTTAGACATTTAGAATCAGTGTAGGAAAGGATCTGTAATAAAAACTGCACACGCTCCCTAAAGTCACATGCTGACAATTATTTTAAAGAGTTCAGTAAAATGTAACTAGAAGAAAACTTGCTCATACCAAAAACGCTATTTCTAGAATTACATTTGAGTGCCATGACATAACAATATAAATTATATCCTCACATGAATATTAGAAAAAAGAGTAATTAAAAATGCCAATTTATACATACATGAAACATATTTTTATCGCTAAAATGAAGTGCTTAGTATAGAAATCAATTATTAAGCTACACCACGCTTTAAATTTTATGAACTAAATCTAAAATGGTTTGAGTGCCTAACTCCATCTTTAGGTACCTCAAGTTAACATTTCAGCATTACTACAGCCCCACAGATCCTTTTCAAGTGCTGCATAAATATGAGGACTGAGCAGGAGATCAACAGGTAGACACGTGCCAGACTGTGAACCTGCTCACTACCCTACCTCCTGCCTAATCACTGATGTAAATCTCATATTCCACATTTTGGGGGAAGATAGGAGGGAGCAGCAGGGTCAGGGTACACTTCTGTCAGGATTATGATACACATATGTATGTGTACTGGGACATACTTCCAAAGTCTCTTCTCTGCCTGATTCATGGTATGACTTTGAACCCATTCTCCTGTTTCTCTGGGAAGCAACCAAATGTCAAAGCCATTTGGTGTTTTGAAAAAATCTGTCTCAATCCATCCCACTATAGCTGCTCCACTTTGTATAAACATTTGTACATTTCTTGGAATGCACACATGAATCTGTGTCTCCCATATGACCACTTTAACTAGCAGGTTAGTCTCACAGGCTCCTTCTCCCAATAAGATTAACGAATTCAAAAGGATATACTTGCCCAAAAATGTGCTATGGCCTTGGGCACTGGAAGCCTATGATCACACATGAGTTCAAATCAAGCCAAATGCAAACATGGTCCGAGTGCTGGCCTGCTATTTTGCTTCATAAAAATTTCACTACCCTAATCTATGACACACTGGTTTCATGAGGAATGATATAGTGGAATCCACTAAATAAATATTCTGAGTAGGTAAAGCACATCATCCCAGCAGGGTGAAACAAGAGTCCTACCAATCCAACCAGACACAGACCCAGGGTCACAACTTCTTGGTCTCCACCAAGCAGGGAGAAGAAAAAGACAAAGAGGTATTGGTCTCACATGGAGCAAGCTAAGCATTGGCAATTGCCTCCTCACAAACAGTTACAGAAAACAGCTTGCATAAAATAATGTAACAGCAAATCTGGTAGCCAGAACAGGTATGAATACATATTCCCTGAGCACACCACCACACCTCCAGAATAAACTTGCTTCTTATCAGCCCTAACTCGGGAAATTCCCACGATGGTAAGAGAAAGTGGTACACTGAACCACCCCAGCCTTTAAAAGCTGCCCACACTGGAAGTACTTGTCAGAAGCTTTGCATTAGCCAGAATTTGGTTGTAAAGAAAAAAGTCAATGGAAGAATATCCTGAACAAAGCAAGCCATTTTGTAACAAAGGGTTAGGTCCTATGCACGTATCCTTTCCAAAGATAAAGGAAGAAATGCACTTCTTCATGCCTTTGGCCAATGCACCTAGCCTGGAACTGTCTAGCAATGCATACAAAGCCTAATGCTGCACATACTGGGCAGCAATATTGAGAGGTACTCATTTTAGTGATCCATATTCAAGGTCATGGGACTGGGTATGGTTGACAAGTGTCTCTATGAATACCTGGTAGTGCAAAATTAAATCATTCTCCAAGGACTATTTGCTCCCTGCCAAGAGCATTATTATCCACATGGAGACAACAGGCAATTACTAATCTGCTCTGATGTCGCTCTTGTGCAGAACACCATTCTGTGACCACCCTTACATTACATTTGGGCTTGTCTGCACATGGAGTTGTCCTTGATTAATTGTTCTTGATTAATGTCATGTGTGGCCAGAGCATCCACATGTGGCATTAATCAGAAAGAGCTTCATGTGTAGACAAGTCCTTATTGACAAGATCAGGAGGAATGGCCCATGTCCAGCACCTCTTGGGGCAGATATTTCTTACATAACACAGTGTAAGACATTCCTCAGTCGAGGGCTCCAGCCACAAGACATCCTCAGAATAAATGCCTAACCAAATGTAAAGCACTCTCACACGTACTTTCCTTAAAGCCAGTACTGTGGACAGATGCTCAGTTTGGGGACAACTGTGCAGACATTCTCTACCGGTTGCTCTCTCTCATGAGCAGACATACCTCCCCTCACAGAACTGGAAGGCTTTAAGAGTCAATCCCAAACTTGTTCAAACATTGCCAAGTCTGGTACAAAGAAACAGGGTTTTGTGCTCGCTCAACTGACTCTACCTGAAGAAGACTACAGTGCACATTTCCTCATTACCAGCCCCCAAACTTCTTTCTTTTTCAACAGCCACTGAATCTTGACTCCTTTTTTCCTTCCTTGCCCCAGATTTAAATTCTCATTCTGACGCATGTAGACATTTTTCTTTCTCAGCAAGTTTGCTATATTTTTTTATTTTCCTCTAGCTGGTTCAATTATACACTGTATTACAGAGAGCCAAACTTATTACTCCAAGTGCCACAATCCAAAAGTACTTTCTTGAACATTTATTTACTGGTTTAGCTTCATCTGCTGGGCACCTACACTCTGTTCTGGCAGTCAACAGAATTTAAAGAATAATTCTTAGCAGAAGTTATTAAACCCATGTCATCTGAGCACTCCAGTTCTCTTATTTATATACAGAAAACTAAAGCAGTACTTGAATTTACTAGCCAAGGTAAAAAATTCTTATTTTGATAGAGAGTCTGGTGAATTTTTTAAGACAAAACCTGGAAAAGAAATGTTTCTGTTTTATAATGATTCTAAATCTCAAAATTGATTCATGCAGCCATTATTTTTTTGAAAAAAGGAAAAAAAGGAACGCTGCTATAAATATAAACTGGTGTATTATCTACATTTTCTTCATTTTTTTAAATTTTATTTGTAAAGTTTGGAGTGTTTAGGTTTCTGGGGAGGGCTGGGTGCAGATGGAGGTTTAACTGCCTGTTTATTTCATAGGGAATATGATATGTCTGCGTGTTAGATGTGGCTTTGGAATTCTCTTTTAACAGTATATCACTTGTTTTAGACCAGGTGTCGACTGGTCAAATTACAGGAACATGAAGTATAATTTGTACTTGTCACGCAGGCAGACCTTTCTTAAAGGCATTTAGTACTATCTTTTTCACCTGATTCAGTGAAAAGAGATCTAAATGTGTGGTGGGCAGTTACACCCTCTCAATGTGCCTCCACCCACATCACCCTGTGGATAGTGCTTTGTTATCTGAGCTCCGGAATCATGCTGGACCCAGCTGGAAAAGAGGCAAAAAAAAAGCACTGTGGGAGAAGCAGAGCTCTTAAAAACCATTCCTGGGTTTGCAAGTAGGAAAAAGCAATTTTCACTCAAGATGATGTAGCTTCCAACAGATTAAGCCAGAGAGAAAAATTACTTATTCTTCAGTGGAATTGGAAGAGGCATGAAGGGAGCCCCTAATGCTTGTAAAGGTCCAAACTGCCA
This sequence comes from Turnix velox, assembly GCA_013400935.1. Classification (NCBI taxonomy): domain Eukaryota; kingdom Metazoa; phylum Chordata; class Aves; order Charadriiformes; family Turnicidae; genus Turnix; species Turnix velox. The sequence goes on along the minus strand of VZTY01028598.1, from coordinate 166,649 downwards.
GACAGAGGGGCCAATCCTAAGATCTTAGGCTAAGTTTATCATTAACTAGTAATTTGATATTCTAGGTACAGATAAATCAGTCAGTGAGATCCCTGTATTTGCAAGTCATGCATTCTGGGAAACTTACTGCAGATCAAAATTTGTCCAGTTCTCTGTACTGAGTGTGTTCCCCCAGGCAATTCAAAGTTTCTCAAGGGACTCATTAAAGGCTTGGACTATCACCAGCTGTCGAACTGTTTTTGGTGTACCTGTTGGTTTAGTTTCTCTGAAACGAAACTAAATTTAGTTAGGATGTACCAAAACCACTTTGCAGACTAAACCAGTGCTCAGTAACTGCAGGCAACTGGGGAATTTACTTCAGAACTGCATTGTTCTTCCAGCCTGAAACAACACAGCCCCAGGCACCTGAAAAAAGAAACTTTATTTCCAAAGCAGCCAAGTAGCAACAGAACCCACTGACTGTTTATCTTTGGAAACAAAAACATAACATTAAAATGCAAAACAATGGCAAATTAATTTTAAAAAACCAAACACACACAAGACTTACTTAGGCTTCATCTATTCTTTCTGATGTATCACATGACAAAATACTGAATTAGAAGTTACAAGCAGTGTTTAGAGCAGGGAACTGGAAGCCAAATACTCAGGCCAAAAGTTACAAAGGTCTAAGGCACCAAGCAGCTGTGTGAATGGCCAGCTCACACTAAAATCACTCAAGCCCTGCAAGGTACATTGTGCCTTCTGTCTCCTTCTCCACCAAATAAACTAAGGCAAATAATTTTAAAATTTCTGGGGTGAGGTTAAAGGATCTCTGCATAGGCAGTTAAATAATAACTTTGCACTTCATCACTTCAAATGCAAAAGCAACTGAAACATTCAGACTGTAGACAAACCAATAATAAAGTGCACTTTTAGTTTGTCATTGAATGGACACTGCATAAAGTGGGATTTTGCAGCTGTTGCACCTGAGCAGCTCCTATTTAAGGCAATGGGCACTTGTGTGGGAGGAACTGATGTGGAAGCCATACACAAAATGCACTTATTGACAAGATTAACCCTCAGTGATTACAAGCTGCATCATCATTCCAGTGTTCTCAGGTTGTTTCTGTACATTTCCCCTTACGGTCTTAGCAAGAAGTTTTTAAAACTAATCCAGACAAAAGCTTGATTAAAAAAAAATTATCCCCAAACTGAGACATATGTATGACATTCCTTTTGGTGATCCCCGTTTTGTGGGACAGCCTCCCAACTTCAATAGAAGTCAACCCAATTTACAAAATTGGATTGGACAAGAAATGAGAGATGTTACAGTCTGAGGAATTATCATGCATATGCTGTACAGATACAGTGCTGAATGACCTCATTTGCCTATATACATCTCTAATTTCCATTATATAAACTCCATTCCAGAGTGGAACTGTTAAAGAAAGAAATTTATTTATTGGTTTCAAGGAAGTTGGGAAAGTAATAGAGGAGTGAAAAGAGGAAATATAACTTTGCAGAACCACAATTCCAAAAATAGTTCAGAAAAGAAAAATCTTAGGTATGATAACCCTTTTACCCTTCGCTTACAAAGAGAGCTGACATTCAGCATGCTATTAAAGGAGAAAGTTTACAATAGATGGAACAGTGGTAACAAAGTCACTCTTTGCTTCTATTGAATTCAGTGTTTGCTACTCTGTTCTTTGCCATTTGTTTTTATTTTTACTGTTCCATGTACCAATTAAGAATTCTTAGCAGGTCTTCCAAGCAGTAGAAATTTAAATTAGATTACAAATTTAAATTAGATTACAAAAAGGATCTCAATAGCAGAGTGAGATTTTAAATGGGCCATAGAAACCAACCGCAAAATTTTTCATCAGAAGGGGTGAAGAGTAATGCTTTTTAGGAGCACCTTAAAATTAATCCAAAATTAGTATCACTTATTTTCACCATGTCAGATTTGGCAGGCCTACTCTGAGGTTAATGTGAGTAACTGGAATACCATGAAGTGAAAGCTTTGACAAACCAAGGTAGTCTCAACAACACCAGCCACAGATTCTGCACCAGATCCTATTGAGGGCACAGAAATCAGAATAAAAGTCACTGAGGATGCAAGTTGCTCCTTCTCTCTCTGCTGTTTGGGGTAATGAAAAAGGTATCTGGGGTGCACATTTCTTGGGGGTATCTGCAGCCCTACCATGCACCTGCCCTGTGTTGTCTAAGACAGCAAAACAGTTGCTCCAACCTTCACCCCAACACCACCAAACCTCCATCTTTGTCTCCTGCCCCAACACCACCAAACCTCCATCTTTGTCTCCTGCCCCAACACCACCAAACCTCCATCTTTGTCTCCTGCCCCATGCTGCCACGATGGTCACGTCTTACCAGAATCACAGCTGGTCTTGCACACTTAAACCTGTTATTTTTGACTAGCAGAAGCCAGCAAGTAGTAAACAAGGGAGCCTTCAAAAACTGCAGTGTCTGCTGTTTGAGACACAGCAGTCTTGTCCATACTGGCATTTTTCCTAGAGTCCCTCAGGACTAACAAGGCCAGTCTAACCTGATCAGTCCCAGCAGTGTTGAGTACGCAGATGTGGATGGAGCTGCTGGGGAGCAGCCTTGCCTGGCAGTTTTCACCAGATACATAAAGCCCCAAAACTAAGCTTCTTGACAACTCTTTTACACCAAGATTCCTTCCCAGCAAAGACTGTCCTCCACTGGAGCTTGTCTCCTCAGCAAGTGAACATTGACATTATCCAAGTCACTGCTGTCCAGATACAGGATAAGATCTCAAGAAAACAAAGCTTATTACAAACTTTTTCACATCAAACAAAACACAAATGTTGCAAATCCATGGAAACATCTTCAGGACTGGTTAAATTGCCTCCTGTTCCTCCAACTCCCAGAGCTGGTCTTGATGAAACAGGGATTTTGAAGAACCTTGACCTCATGAGAGCTGGATGCTTCCTGGTGCTTCAGCTGGGAGACATGGAGACAGAATACAAACAGGGCCAGAGGATGAAGCTCCTGTTGTTCCATCCATGGTCTAAACCACATCCTTGGGGCTGAACTCACATAAACTGCGTCAACAGCACATTGAGCTGAAACGCAAAGCTAAAATACAAGGCTCCTGCTTTCCTGCTAAACATTCATCTGAACTCACGCAAACCCCACAGAGCATTAAGTCAAGACATGGAAACATAAAGCCACCATCATTCATCCACCCACCCCTACCCCTGCCTAACTGGGTGGGAGGCCAGCAGGCACCCCAGCCTTTCTTCTCCCACTGTGTCACCTTGGAAAACTCAACTCATCAGTGATGCATCCTGCAGCAGACACACCAGGACAAACATCCCACAGGGGGGCAAATGGTGGCTGCTGCTCTTCCCCACTGGTGTTAAATAGGAGAGTGGACAGAGGGGGCTGATTGGGAACAGCTGGGGAGGGGAGGAGTCTCCAGTAGAGCCCAGGTGTGTGGGATTTTGGGGATAATGGGCTGGAAAAGGGTTGGTGTGGGGCAGAGGCAGGAGATGGGCTGGAAAAGAGGGGTATGTGGAACCTGCCGAGAGGCAAACTGGGGGGAAAAATGGAAGGATTTGAGGAGTTGAGACATTGGAACAGGTTGCTCAGAGAGGCAATGGAGGCGCCATCTCTGGAGACATCCAAGGCCAGGCTTGCTGAGGCTCTGAGCAACCTGATCAAATGCAGGATGTCCCTGCCTATGGCAGGGGGTTTGGAACTAGATGATCTTTAAGGTCCCTTCCAACCCAAACCACTCAATGATTCTAAGATTCTTTGTCATGCATATTTTGAATGTTGCCATGGAGACACGGTGGTCTGACACCACCGTGCTATATTTGCCAGCCACTTGGTTGCCTCGATTGGTGCTCCCAAAGTTCTGACAGGAGCTGTACCCCCAACCCATCACCAAGTTGGTCCAGCTCATTGGAATGGCTGCAAAAGCCAGGCCAGGAAGCACTGGGTTACCTCTGCCTAACCAGGGGCACTGGGCTGCTTAGCGGTCAAGGGCAGGAGGGGAGCATAATCCACTTGAGAGTGAGGAAAAGTGGGAGGCTCTGGTGTGAGAACTGAGGGGAAGATGGCTGTGGGGTGGCAGGGAGTGAGGAGCCCTCAAGGGGAAGGAAACCATTTGGCTAGTAAGCATGGTGTCCAAGTGGAGACAAAAACAAGAGAAACACTTATGAGAGAGACGGTGATAGCTGCTGACTGGCCTGTATCATCCCCCAACTGTGATGTGGCTACTTGGATGCATCCTTGCTGAGAATGCATGACTTGTCAATTTCCATTTAATTTTTGAAGCTCTGAAGCAACTGAGAGAATTACCTCTGAAGAGACTGCTACTCATACAAAAGCCATCACCCCACTCCACAGAGTTAAGTTTATAAAGTAGCTCTCCATTACAGCAGCACTACAATAACACAGGCCTGAAGCTTACCTGTAGGGATAGGACACCAAAATAGCTGCTCATAGGAACAAAAACTTCCAAGTCAATGAACAAAAGTTTGTGAAGAGAAAGAATGCTTAAGATGTCAGATCTTTGGAGTTTGAGAATTTTGTGGAGATGTAGCAAAACACAGGGCAATGGGAAATCGGGGGAAGTTATTTCAGTCAAAAGGCTTTGAATAAAGATCATTCACAAAGGGCTAGTAAGGGAAGTCAGTTGCCAGGAGAAGAGGTGGTAACATCCTGCCAGTCATGGATGCAAATCCAGTTAGGAAATAGCACACTAGAGCAGAGGAAGAATAGCTGCTCAGTTCTCTTCACAGCATAAGTACAATACAAACAGCAGCATTGTTTAATATACTTATTGAGGACCTACTAGAAAGGCTGGATACATGAGAGTGGCAGGCAAGACAAGGCTGGTAGATTGTGAGGCACCTCAATAATCCTAAGTAACTGAATAATGCAATGGCAGGGGGCATGCAGTGTAGATAAGTGCAGAGTAATGCACCTTGGAAGACATGATTTAAACTACTCATATACACAGATGGGTTCTGAATTAATTGTAACCTTTCGACACAAAGATTGAGAGATCAGTATGGACAGCTTAATGAAGATGTGTGCTGCAGTGGTCAAACACAGAAAATTAGCTGCAATTAAAAAAGTAGATGACAGAAAATATTGCAATATGATTAGATGAAACTTGGATAGAAATTTTCAGTTAGCAAGCCTTAAAGGGATGTGGAAGAGAAACCTGCCAACAGAATAAACTGAATGACTCTGTAGAAGTCAGACCTGAAAAATGCCAAGTTATTTCCCATATCACAGGCTACAGTGCATCCTAGGCTCTCCGCAGCAAAATGCCTTTGAAAGAAAGACACGGGAAAGTTTGTGTAATGAAGGACAGACCAGGCATGCCACATGCCATGCTTATGTATCCTGCTCAATAATCAGGAAACACACAAAAGGATATAGCTTATCAATGCCATGTATAACTAATCTGTAGAAAACTGGTCTTAAACTGTTACTACAGTATATAGCTCCTTTACCGCCAAAGCAGGGGAGACAAACATGCACTAGGAAGAAAAGGAAACACAGTCTTTCACCTCATGTAAATTGAGTCACTCCTTTAACTGCTGTAATCAGTAGAACTGATTATACAAGCCAGGGAGGTACCGTTTCATCAGTTGTTGTATAGAAAATAAAAATTACAAGAGCCTACAACTTCCAATGTTCAAGACTCAGACTGGTTAAGATAGAAACACCTCAGATTATGCCTCCATCAGTGATGATATAACTGGCAAGCTGCTTTATATTAGAAGTTTGGCAGCCATGAGGACATTAGTGTTGGCACTGCTAGTAAGCAGATAGTGAACTTATTTTACTAGCAGCTAATTCTGTGCTATGAATACTTATCTTCCGGCAAAATACATATGACTAAATTTCAGATATCCTTTGAGCTATTTGTTCTTTCTGAAATCAAGTTCCCTTGTGCTGTGCTAACAAAAATTGAGCCAGGGATAGATAGCTGTAATACATAAGCTGCAATGAACCTTATATTACAGTTAAAAATAGCATTAATCAGAGCAATACACTGAATTTAAGCCAGTATTAGTCACAGAGCTGTTTGTTTTGTTCCACAAGCAACATAAATATGCTTAAGCAATCAAATGGCCTTTAGAATTTATATATGAAAGACAATGAATGAAATGCTCATAAAACATTGCAAACTGGCAGGAGGTTTGTCCAGAAATGTGAAGAATTTAAGAAAATCTGTAAATGAAAATAAGAAGTAGTGGATATTTCTCAAACTCTTGGAGAGTAAAAGCTATATGTACATGTTTATTGGTTGTAATGGTCTTCCTCCCTACCCTGGCATAGGACTGGTAGTGGGCAATGGAAGAATAAGCAATGTCAGGAAGTAGAAGGAACGGCCAGCCTTACACTTGTAGGAAACACTTTACTAAAGATCTTGAAGACCACTTCAGATGGATGTAAGAGCCCAAACACACATTTGTGCTACTGCTGAACACCTTATGTGCCAGAGAAAACTATTTGATGTTTGTTTTATTGTGCATGGCATTAAAGTGAGAGAAGCTGTTTGACTTAACACTTTCTGCATGAATGGGAATTGGTTATTAGGGTGTCAGAATCTGCAGGGGAAAAAAGAGCTCTGGAGGCAGTTATGCAAAGAAGTTGATGAAAAATATAACTTCATGGTAGGAGTACTAGAACTAGATGATCTTTAAGATCCCTTCCATCTCAAACCATTCTATGTGGTTGGACTGCTGCCAGTCACTGTGTGAGAGATTCAGTGGCAGGTGCTGAATGCATGAAATGGGCTATTTAGAAGGAAAATCAGTGTGATCTCCCTGTATAAGAGCTATAACTACTGAAAGTTTACAGGGATAATAGTCCTAGAAGGAGAGACCTTCCAAAGAGCCTTGCAGAGCTAAATGGCAAGAGGCATTGGAAGTGAAATATTTAGGACACAGGGACACCAAAGAAGAGAGGGGAGCATTTTATCCTGTTGTTTGGGTAGAAGTGAGTGCTGCAAGGGGATGCTGACAAGAGATTATTGGAAGGGTGACCTTTTGTGTGAGATTTGAAGTGCCAGGGTGGACCTTGCCTCCACTGAAGTCAGTGATGATGATGACTATTTCTACTGACATTATGGTATCCAAGGTTCCACTCATGATATGAAATAAAAGCAGAAGGCTAGGACAGCTTTACAATCTTTTTGGCATCAAACATTGTGGCCACAGTAGTAATACTAAGGCATTGACTCAAAAAATGTCTGTTAAGCAGTTTGTAGGGGAAGATTTTTGATCTTCTAGAAAGAGAAGTTGAGGTCTGTGTGAGATTTTCTCAAGGAGAATGGAATTTGAGTTCCTTAAGTCTGATTTTCATTACACTGATGGAACTGGGAAAGGGGGGAGAAAAAATATATTGGCTCCTGGTCTGTTGATGAGACTTCTGAACAGGCTGTTATAGAACTTGCTCTTCTTTATGATTACATGTCACCATTTTAATCCAATGGTTACTGCATTAAAAGGAAAAGAGTGCATGTGCAATTCTAGAGTAACTAGATAATGTTGGTATATGCTCCAAAGTGCTAATTTATGTAAAAGGCAATAGTGATATTATTAGTGCTTGAGTATGATATAATCAGGCTGATGTATAAAAACAGCAAAGTTTGAAAAATCACTTGCAACTGCTGTGCCTTCCTAAAAACAACTTAAACCAAAAGTAATCAATTCAAACAATCAGTGTATCATAACTTTACAGCACTCACAAAGATATGTCTGATAAGAAAACAGGCATTATGTTTCCAAATAAGGAGCTACAAAACTTGAGTTTTAGCTAGTTCTAGGGAATGTAACCTATTTTGAACTATTTACTTTGCTTGCATTGCATTATTTTTCAGGAGTCTGACCAATATGTATATAATTCAGAGCAAAACTGGAAACATACTGAAATCGAGCCTATTGCTTCCGAACCCTATGGCCCACAAAACAGCTACTTACACAAGTGGAAACAACACTTACTTGTGCCAACCAAAATTAAAGGCTGAGGGAAAACAGGAAGTAATCCACGCAAATTGTGGAACTAACCTTGAGAGGGAGAGCAGCAAGCCTCCTCTGCAGCAAGCATTCAGGAAAAGAGAAGCACAAACGGGTATCCTCTGCACTGAGAATGGCCAGTCTGAGTGAGATTAACCCTTTCCACAGAGAACAAAGATAACATATCAATGTTCCAGAGAAAGACAGTGTGAATTACTAGATACAGGTGAGAAGCAGCTTGAAATATAAAGCCTCAAAGTAGAGGTTTGCTGTAAAAAGGGCTACAGGCTCTCCAATAAAGAAATGCAGTGAAAATACACTGAAAAGACAGGTCAGACTGGAATGATGCCCACATACTTCATATTTGTAAAAAGAAACCACACAGGAGAAGGTGTATGAGAAGTAAGTTGCCTAAAATGCTGAATGAGATGACAAGGTTTATTGCTCACAAATTCTCCTGAACCCACAGCTGATTTGTAAAGGCCTGAAATGAATGCTGCTGCCATTACCACACAGTACACACAGTATAATTAATAAATGTAGGAGAATAATATAATCAAAGCAGAGAATGTGTCTGAAATTGCAACTATCTGCTGACAATGTGTGACACATAACCAACACCACAACTGCTTGTAGTCCTTTATCATCACAAGAAGGTTTAAATTACTTCCCCGTTTATTTAAATAAAATTCAAAGTATCAAGAATGTTGGAAAAGCTTTAGTGACCACAGTGGTTATACTGTCCAATGACTGTCCTATGTACTACAACACTATTTAGGTACCTGTTTGCTGTATACTGAACCCTTGCAGAGTGTGATGGAAATCTGTTATTTCTCAAGTGATTTCCGAAGATTTTGCTGCATGTCAAATAAGTGTGTCCAAAGTATGTGCTTACCCAAATCTAAACTGATGTTCAGTATATCAACAGAACATTTTTCATATTGATCTTATATAACCATTATGTTAACTTTACTAACATTTTCTTCATGTGAGGGAAGGGAAAATGTGGATTTAATCAATGAAATCATATAATTTCACTTTAGATCAGGTATTATTAAACTTCAGGCTAGACATGCAGATCAATATCTCAAGTTGTGCTGTAAGGATGAGACTACCTGGAAATCCAGTCCCAAGTACAGACCACTGTTGAATTTAAGTCGCATCAGTTTGATCAGTTGGTAGTTTGTCAATCATACTCATACTGAGAAGGATCTTACTTCCTGCACGGCACCACCACATAAAAAAAGGAATATTTGCATGCACATACAAGAGAGTAGGGCACTCTGAAATTATCTACCTAAAATAATTTGACTGTTCATATTGTGTATAAATGTATCCTGAATTGAGGCCTATATTTGTAATCATAAATCTTTCTTTTTTTGGAATATTATTATTCATTCTAATAATAAGCTTCAATTATTTGGTGGACTTCAAATAAATTACTTGTCAACTACCAGTTCAATTAACTACAGATTGTATGCAATGAACACTTTAAGTGTAATCATCCAGGTCTAATACAAACTTAGAAGTTTGTACTCTGTTTCCTAATAATTTTTAATTTAAAAAAACATTTCCTTCTACCTGAACATTTTAAAAAGTCTTTGTTCATCTGAAATAGGACTGTTCCTACTTGGATTGGTCTCCAGGTAGAACAAAATGTTATTCATACAGCCTAGCTGGTGACCTCTTTTCATCCCTGTCTTCCATTTGGACCTGGTGTCATTTAGTTTACTACAGAAGCTACCACCACTTCCTTGAAGTCACCTGAACATCCTCCTTTTGTTATGTCTGGTTCCCACTCATACCCAAAAGAAAATATTCTTGACTAATTATTTGCTCATGTGTGTTTATTTTTCTAAGTTTTCTCTCAAGCCTCTTGAAGAAATAATGCTATTTAGAAGTTTTTTTCCAGAGTTACATTTGCAAAGAAAATACCATGCAGACAAATTACAATCCAGGAAGGACCTTGGTTGCTATCTCAAAAGCTTGAAGCACTGTGCTGAGAGAGTGTAATAGTAAAACAGTGGAGGATGTCACCCATTCCAAGATATTCTTACACAAGTAAGACAAAGCAGATGAAGGGTACAAACCCACATTCATGATTACTGAAATATAATACACCAGCATATTACACAAGAAAAGGGTGGGAAGAGAGTAACACAGTTTGCATAGCCCATGTCCCTTAATTTAGAAGAGCACTTAGATGTTCATGTTTTTAGTTCCTGGCACACCACCAAGAGATGTAAGAACATAAAACCCTCTAACACATAATACCCCCAAATGCTTAAGGAAAAGTTCCTTGCTCTGGGTAACTCTGCTTTTTGTGAGGATTTGTTGCTAAGAAATGCACTGGAAACTCCCATTCTCAGCAAAGTAACCACTTCCAGTCAGCAGAGAGATGGATTACCATGTGAAACCTGGCAAAGAAAAACTGAATCCCATGCTGACAAATGGAGATAGCACACTGTCTCTCCCACACAAGCCAGCTGTGAGGAACGCACTATGGTTTTGTTTTGACACCACTCTAGTTACTCCTTGTAACTTATGCACCACTCAGAGAGATCCCCAGTGGGTCATCTCTTCCACACTTGGGCTACCTACCTGTATGTTGGGCACACTACCTCACTGACCAGTGGCCTTCCCCAGGACACCAGACTGTTTAAATGGGAATGCTCTGGGGAATGCCTGGCTGGTGTCCTGGACCAGTAGACAGGAAAGCTGGTGCCTGGCACTGAACGAAGCGAACCAAGTTAATCCTGTTTTCTAACAGTCTGGACTTCAGTGCTGCTCAAGCAGCTGAATTTGACACAGTAATTCCTTCCCACCTAGATACTTAGAGGTTCTCATGCCCAGATCAATGGCTAATCTCATGTCCACTGTTCCCCACTCCCCATTGCATAAGAATAAAGAATGGAACTCCCTTGTCATCAAAACCTCTGTGTTTTCACTCCACTTGCAAACCATTCCTCTCACGAAGAAGAAAGAAAAAAAAAAAAAAAGACATGTTGAGAGACCAGAACTGATTTCTCTGTTTCTTGGGTGCCCATCTGGAACACACTTATCTTGTTTATTGTTTTTCCTCGGGTTGGGCAGTTAAAACCAGCGGTGGCCATCCAGCTCCACTCTAGTAAAGCAAACTTTGGGAACTTACTCCCTCCCAAGCACCAGGTGTCCCAGGCAAGGGTGGGATTGAAGGAAGCTGTCAGCAGGTCAAAAGCCAGAGCAGCAGAAAACCATGGCTTGACTTCTCAATAGCTTCTGTAGCCATTTCTACAGAATAGGCATTTCTTCCAAGATATCATTCTGATAAAAAATTTCCTATGAGATAACCCAAGCAGAAGTCCTGAACTGGGTTCTCCTGACTGCTTTGAGTCAGCATGGGAGGGAACGTTCACAGTGATCTGGGATGGACAAGTTACGGAGTTAGGGATTGCAGTTTCAGAGTTCCAGAAAAGGATTATGAGTTCCAAGTCTCCCTGAAGCCCATGGGTATCTTGTACCAGTGACATATCCCTGGAACTACAAGTATTCAGCTGGCTTGAACATTTCCACTAAACACCTAGAAAAACACAATCTGGGATTTCCTTTTTCATTTTACTTTCCTTCCACCACTCTCTGCAGGCATTCCAGACTGGAAAGAGTGAGCAGGGCATCATGAAAGAACCACCTTCAGTGCCTTACTGACGATTCAATCCAACTGAAGATCCATCTTTTCTGTTGTAATGTTTGATATTTCTCAGTAGTTCTGAGAATCTTCCGAATCACAGAATCACAGAATGACCCGAGTTGGAAGGGACCTCNCAGCCTTCTCTTCTCCAGGCTGAACAAGCCTAACTCCCTCAGACTGTCCTCATAGGGGAGGTGCTCCAGCCCCCTAATCAACTCCCTCCTCTGGACCCTTTCCAAAATCTCTACGTCTTTTTTGTACAGAGGGCTCCACACCTGGACACAGTACTCCAGATGGGGCCTCACAAGAGCCGAGTAGAGAGGGACAATCACCTCCCTATCCCTGCTGACCACCCCTCACCTGATGGAGCCCATTCTGCTTTCAACTCTACTCTGATTCTTTACTGAGGAGTGTCTCTGTGAACCCCGCTGCTTTCATTTCCACCTCTGGCCATCTCTCGCATTCGCCTGATACACAGTACCCTGCTTTCATGCTGTTTGACTGAAGAACCAGCTAGTGTATGTAAAAGACTCTGAAGAATATGAGTGAAAGGATTTCTTTAAATAACCATGGTTTAGATGAGGAGAGCCAAACAGGTGAGACCAAGGGCTCCTGCTAGCTCAGCGGTGATGGGCTCTTGCTTTGTTCTGCTTTCCACTAGCTACCTGTCACAACTCCTCCAACCATTTCCCGGAAAGGAACCAACTGATAGTGTTCCCCCTTTGCTCTGTCCAGAAACAGTGACAAACGGGACTTGTCTGGCAATGTTCTGCTGAGCCCTATCTAGACGCCATTGCAACTCCAGATTAAAAAAGCTCTGTTCTGCTTAATTCTTTGTATGCAGCTGTAAATACCTGAAAATCCAATGTTTTAGGGGTAAAAAACACTCCTAAATGAGATGCCATGGAGGCTGTTGCTTCTGGCAGTCCCATGTCAGTTCTCCATAACCCACTGTGGCAAGCTGGCAGCTTCCAACATCTGAAAGCTGAAAATAGGAAAGGGCATTTGCAGGGCGGTGATATGATGTGTACTTGGCTTTAAAAACGATCGCAAACTTAAGGCAGTGGAGAGCAAAAAGGCATACCAGTATCACCATGGATATGTGACATTAAACAAACCACTTGTCATGATACACAGCTGACTACTTGCCAAATGGAACAGGATCTTCTTATTATTCATTGTTTTGCCCTGCAAAACCTGCAAAGCCACCAGAAGGAAAAATCTCCATAAAGGCACTGTCACTTTTTTGACTTTGCCTGGCTGTACTGAATGTTCTGGTGCAATAACTCCCAAACATCAGCCTACTCACAGGCATTTGAAAACTAAAACATGAAATTGTTGTGGGCACCCTACTTAAACACTGCAGGAAAAGGAGCTTCAGGGTGAGGTAATTTCCTTGAGGTAACTTTGACACTTGTGAAGTTTCCTGTCCTCCCAGGGCTCTGATTCCATCTCTGCTGTCCCTCACAGCTGGGGTGTCAGCCATGAATTTTTCTGGTGTCTTGCATGTGCCCACCCACTGCCACTTGCCCACAGGGCATTGAGCAGGGAATTGCCCTTCTCCTCTCATCCTCCACACCTTGCTGCACACAGGAACCCAGTTCTGCCTCTGTCCCAGGGGTAGATGAGGTGGGTATAACCCTCCTTTTTGTTTCACCTTCACAGTTCACCTCAGCAAGGTACACAGCTGACTACTTTCCAAATGGAACAGGATCTTCTTATCATTTATTGTTTTGCCCTGCAGAAGGCTGGAGGGCTGCCAGACGGACAGCCTCTTGGACTATACCATTAGCTCTCACTTGCACATCTTCAGGAAGGACTTCCTGTAATTCTGTGTCTTTGTGGATAAGTGGGAACCCCATCTCAGCCTAGAAGATGGCTTTTTTACTTCAAAAGAAGAGCACACAATACCTTACACCCAGGATGGCGTACCTATTCCTCCTCAGTGTGCCAGTGGTCAGCTGGAAAGGGAAAAGCAGAAAGGAGAAGCAGAAAGCCAGAAGACACTGTTGAAAATAGGCCACAATCCCATCTTTTCCAGCCCCGCGGCACTTCCAGCTACCTGGGCATGGCTAACATACAGAGATAAGCTGCTGGATCTGGAGCAGGAAGCAGGAGCACTGGCCTCCAAGTTTTGCACACACATAGCCCCTGTGGAGTGGTGGGCAGGGAATGTGCTGAGCCAGGGCTATCGCCTTTGCAAAGCATGTACCCACTCACGCCAGCCCAACCTAAACTTCAACAGCATGTTCTGGTTTTCTCTGCCATTCCAAGAAAAACAATAATAACAAATGGTAATAGACCCCACCAAACCGGCCAAGGCCAAGACTGGGTGGGCACTGGCCTTGCACATCCTGAATGCCTGTGGCACAAGCGTGAGGAATGCATGGTGACTAGGGTGCCAGCACCCCACACACACCTCCCGCATGTGCTTTTCATGTCTGTGGAAAAAGGTGGCTCTCGGATCTTGCCTCCGAGAGAGGAGGTCTAAGAGGATTCACGCTGGTGGGTTCGGGCACCTGCCAGGCACCGGAGGGACAGACCTCGCCCCGCCTGGGCAGCGTTGCTGGAGGAAGCGCCCACCCCCACGCGTGTCCGCTGCCACCGAGCTGCGGCGACACGAGCGGATGGGGCGCGATGGAGGCCAACAATGCCCCAGCGCGGAGCCGGCCGAGACGAAGGCAGTGGCCGGCCGGTGGTGACCTCCATCGTGGTCGCCCTGTGGGCGGGTAAGCGCCCGTAGGCGCAGCGATGGGGGGCGCGGAATGCTGCTCCCCGCAGCTCCGTTTTGTTCCCGTGGGGGGAGGGGTGAACGTGGAACACGGCGCAAGCCCCCCATCGCGGACACGCGTGCGGCTTAGCCGGAGGGGAGCGAGGAGCGAGCTGCTCGGGAGCCTTCCTGAGCAGTCTGACCCTTTTCCGCGTGTCCCCCTGCACGCGTGAGCCCCTCTGCGTGTGCGCGCTGGGTGTTGGGGGTTTTTTTGCCCTGTCTTTCCTTTTTTTTTTTTTTCCCTCGCTTGCTCCAGGTTTTACTTCTGGTTGCCTGTAAGCGTTTTGCTCCTCCCTTCTGAAATCCTATATTAGCCGTGGCCAAAGCTGGGTAAGAAACACAGCTCATTGTTGGCAAGTGCCGATGCGCCTCGCCGAGGAGTGAAAAACAGCTCCGGGGCTGCGGCAGCGATCGCGGCGCCGGCACGTCAGCGGCGAGGAACGGGAGGAGAAGGAGAGAGAGAAGCCGGGGAAAGCCCTCTCTATGCTTGGGGACTTTTGCTGACTGCTTCCATCGCCACCTTTGAAGCAAAAGGAGAAAGAAGCCGGGAGGTGAGTGCGGCGTTTCTCGTAGCTGGTGCCGGGTGTACCTTTTGTGTGTAACCGGAAGAAAAAAAAACCAAAAAAAACCCCTGACTGTTTAAACAAGCGAGGAAAGGTATTGCCCGGCTTTACCTCCTCATCGGTGCATTGCTGCCTTTTTTTTTTTTTTTAACCGAAAATTTTTAGGACTTCATTTCAAAAGTTGCTGATAGCGGCTAGGTGGGACTTCTCAGTTCTTTGCTTCTTTCCCCGCAAGTTCGCGAGAGTGCCGGGGAAAGCCACTGCCTTCTCGGGTGAAGCCGGGAGGCTCGGCCGCCTTTTGAAGGTGCGGGGAGGAGGCGGCTGTTGCCGTATGCAACACTTTTCGCTGATAGGTATGCGCACAACTTGGCAAGGCATGTTGCTCGCCGGATTAGCGGAGGGGACTGGGATTTTCCTACCGCAGACTCCCGTTTAATTTTTCCCTTTGTACGCGGTGAAGAAGCCGCGGTAGGGCTTGTGGGGTTTTGGTTTTGTTACAAATATTACTACTATTTTTTCACCCTCCTTCCAAGAAGGAAAGGACGACGGGACCGGAGAAGTCATTTCTGCCAGGGACCAGGCAGATGCGGCCGGACCGGGAGAGGGCGGCTAGATGTCCAAGGGTGTTATTTTTTTACCCTAATGTATTCACACGCTAACCTTCCAGGTGAGCGATGGCAGAGCACATGATGGCCATGAACCACGGGCGATTCTCCGACGGATCCGCCGGGCTTCACCACCACCCCGCGCATCGGATGGGTATGGGGCAGTTTCCCGCCGCCCATCACCACCACCAGCAGCAGCAGCCGCCGCAGCAGCACGCCTTCAGCGCTCTGATGGGCGACCATATACATTACGGAGCCGGGAATATGAACGTCAGCAGCGGGGTGAGGCACGCCATGGGGCCGGGGGGCGTGAGCGGAGGGCACCCGGCCGGCAGCATGCCTTCCCCCGCCCGTTTCAGCGGCTCCCAGTTCATGCCCCCTCCCGTCGCCAGCCCGGGAGGGCAGCTGAGCGCCAGTATGCAGCTCCAGAAGCTGAACAACCAGTACTTCAGCCACCACCCTTACCCGCACAGCCACTACATGCCGGACTTGCACCCCGGTAGCCACCAGCTGAACGGCAGTAGCCAGCAGCAGCATTTCAGGGACTGCAACCCCAAGCACGGCGGCGGCGGTAGCAGCGGCTTGCCGCCCGCCGTCCCCCACGTCCCCGCGGCAATGCTGCCGCCCAATGTCATAGACACTGACTTCATCGACGAGGAGGTTCTCATGTCCTTAGTCATCGAAATGGGGCTGGATCGCATCAAGGAGCTTCCTGAGCTGTGGTTGGGACAGAATGAGTTTGACTTCATGACAGACTTCGTTTGCAAACAGCAGCCCAGCAGGGTGAGCTGCTGATTCATTTGAAACAAACAAAGGACTTTCTATCGGTGCGAATGAAAACATTCCCCTAGATACCGTGTCTCACTTTTCAGGGCTTGAAAAGGTGGGAATCTGGAAAGCAGAGTCAACTATGCTTGTATAATTTTTTTTTCCCTCCTTAAATCGCTGACACTTTTTTGTAGTTTTGACATTCACATCCCCTAGTAAAAATTTCTAGCAAACTGCCTTCTGATGTTGGCCACCTCCCCTTCTCTGTCTCTTTAATTTCCTCGCAGTTAACATGCCCATAATTCCCACAATGCTGAACTGTTAGATATTAATCTCGGCAAATTGCTTAATCTTGTGGATTTTGTAAACGATGACTTCCAATCACTTGAACTGCATTCAAATTCTGAGTGAACAGGGAAAAAATGCATTACTTGGTGCATGAACTTTGAAGGGCAGATACTACTACACAAATGCTGCCATCTTGCTTAATTTTTAACTATGCATTACAGTGCAGACTAATAATTTCATTTTTTTTAATATGCTAAACTGGAAGCTTAACAGATGTGGGCCAAACCTTTCCAGGTCAGGAAAAGTAATACTGTTACTTCAAATGTCTGCTACCCATTCCCCCTCCCCCATAGTACAGACAATAATATGGCGTGGATGGAATGTTGACTAGTGGCAAACATTTCACAGATTTTTTTTTTTTAAATTATTTTGTTTCTGTCTTCAGCATTTTGACACTGTGCTAATATAGTTTATTCAGTACATGAAAAAGATACTACTGTGTTGAAAGCTTTTCAGGAAATTTTGACAGTATTTTTGTACAAAACATTTTTTTGAGAAAATATTGTTTATTTATTCTATTTTAATTTGCCAATGTCAATAAAAAGTTAAGAAGTGCTTTTTCTAGAAGTCATTTACCAGTATTTTTTCTTCAAAACTCTATTCCCCACTGTTCCTGGTAAGTGGAACATCTATCTGTACAACCGTGCTGGTGTGCAAAAAGACATTCCAAAATAGAAAGTACACTGCACTCATATATATGTCATGGTGAACTAAGTAGGTGAGTGGGATTTAAACATACTTGCAGCATAAAGCCTCATACTTATTGTAATATGCCTGTCAGTGTGGTTTTATGAGAATTAAAGTTGCAGAGATGCAACTTTTTTGTGACTTGCCAACATAATTGCTTTAAATGTAGCTGTCCAGAGTTATGATGCATAAAGTATTTATTATATTTATCTATTAAACTTGTAATTTTATAAATCTGTTTTCATTCATATAGTACACTTTTGTTCTTTAGTATCTTTGTTACCTCTCCTGGAAAAGCTATGTAAACAGACCAAGGGCATAAAACGCCAGCATTGGTGGTACCTTGGGCAGGGAGGGTGGTGGGTGTTGTCCCACCCCTTGCATCCCATGGGAGGTTGCTGTGTCGTAGATCCAGATCTGATGGTGCTTAATTTCCAGTAACTTAGGAAAAAGGGCATACATATCTTTAAAATACTCTACCATGGGACATCTCTGACCCCTCTGTCCCAGAAATTGCAACCAACTAAAGTGGCACACAAATCCATCCAGGTCTACTTCAATTATTTGTGAGAAAAATGTCCATTATCATAATTGACATCTTGCTCCTTAAATGCCAACTGTTGCAGCCTTTTGCCCTCTCTCAGCCTTTGGAAAAGCTCCTGCACAACTTAGTAATGAAGCAAGGACTCGGGAATCAAGACCTTAGTAATACCTTAACTGTGTTCAGCCACACCTCCATGTCTGATTTTGGAGTGATACCACCATGATTTCTGTTTGCTTACTTTTTTTCAGCCACATCTTCTGAATTTATTAGGAAGAAAAAAACAGCATGGTGGATGTTGTTAAATTGTAAAGCTATGCACGTGAACAGGGGAAGATACCACTACACAATGGGAGCATAAATAGCAGCATTTTGAATCAAGCTGGGAAATAAAGCTGATTACTATTACTAAAATTGTCCCAGCTGGTGAGAAAAGTGATAGTTGTCCTTCTTTGCCTTACAGATATGAAGCCGCTAGTATATGAATGTAAAAAAAAAAATTTAAAAAATATTAGCAAAAATAGAAGTGTATGGTGGTTCTGGGAAAACTGCAGGTGGTAGCAGCCTGTTCTTGGGGAACTCTCAGCACCCAAGAGTTTAGAAAAACCAACCTTGTTGTTTCAGCCAGTGATCTCTAATGCTTTGTAACAGTAAATTTAACATCAAATGAAAGCAAAATGTAATTTATCAACTCATCAATAACATAAAAGTGTGTTGAGAAGAATACAGCTGTAATTTGAAGAGCCATTGCCCAACCTGCAAGTCTATATATCCTTTTCCCATTTTTGGGTTATTCAGTCTGCACATTGCCCTCTTCTGCTGGAGCTGGAGAGGGTGATCCTTTTCTGACTGTGATCAACTTATAAAACAGACAGTCAAATTATGTGCATACCAAGGTGCATAGATGTTTAAAGCCTCCGCTATAAATCTAAGCCAAAAGTGAATACTCTTGCTTTAATGATATAAGCACTTTTGCTTCATAAAACTGGTTAAACAATGGATTCCTCAAAGCTGAAGCATGACTACATGAGTCTATTGCCACTAAATCCTTCCATATAAGCTTTTCCAAGAATAGGCAGTTTCATGGGCTCACTGGTAAAGCCTATTTGCATGGGATTCCTTGTAAAACTCCTGAGAGCTGCTGTCTATAAACAACAGCACCTACTGAAAGCACTCCTTTGGACAAGGCATCATCAAGGAGTGTTGTGTTTTCTTAAAAGCAGACCCTAGGGAAATTTGCAAAACAATCATATTTATTGTCCCTTAATTTCTAATGAAGAGTTAGATCCCAGTGGATGGCACAACCACATACTTTCTTACTCATAATTTCATCCACCAAGCAATACTGGGATCTTGACCCTCATCTTCCCAACATGAACCCCTTGGCAATGCGGTAATAGGCCTTCAAGCAGATCCCCTCAAGCTTCTACACTGTTTAGAAAGAAGCCAAAGCAATTTATTATTTGAACCCAGCCATTAGTGAAAAAATGCAGAGCGACCCAGTTTCCCAGCTACCGGCAGCTCCTTGTGAAGGACGTTGTGTCTCGCATCCCGTTAATGTTGCTCTGCGCGCAGGACAGCTGGCCTCTGTACTTTGGCTGGTTGTCAAGAACTTCCAACATGGTACATGAGATCCTTTCCTCGTTAAGCCACGGCCATAAATAGACGCGCCAGTTTATTTGGATGAGAGATCAGCCCTAAGCCACCACGCCACGACAGGCCGCGCAACACACACGTGGGTGGAAAATTAAGCACCGATTAAAGCAATCCTCCGCCTTTCCTTTCTCCCCCTCCCCCACCCTCCTCTACATGATTAAAGAATTGAGGGGTGTGCGCCGAGGCGGCCGGATGAAGGCGCTAGGTGAGGCGGGTGGGCTGTCCAAACACGGACGGGGTTCAGCCGATCGGCCCTGGGCCGCTGCGGGAGGCTCGGGCTCAGGTCCCTGCGCTCCCGCCACTTGCGGGTAGCTGCCGGTGGCACCAGCGCGCCCCCTTGCGCGGGGGCGCCGTCTCTGCCGTCGCCCTCCCCCGCGCGCTGAGGGAGTGCGGTGGCGTCTCTTCCTCCTCGCCCCGGGGAGCTCGCCGCCGTGTTGGGCTGCACGGAGGGAGGTGGAAAGAGAGAGAAGGGGATGGAGGTGAAGGGAGCGATACACAGCGAGGGCAGCCGGCCCATTGCCCGTTGTGTGCCCGCAGGCGGCGGAGCTACGCAGCACCGAGCACGGCACGGCACAGTGGCCCCAGGGGGCTGTGAAGCCTCCCGAAATTTCTCGGCGTGGGTTTAGGGAGCAGACATGCAAACCTAGTGAAAACATGCCAGTTTGTCTCAGGTTTTGGTTGTTGGTTGATTGGGTTTTTTAAAAAAAAAAAGTTATATAAATTAGGATTATCCCCTGCTTATCTTGTCTCGCTAGGGGGATTGGAAAATTCCAACATCTGGATTTGCAGAGTTCCTTTTTTTTTTTTTCACTTGCATTCTTTTCATTCTTTTTTTAAATTTTATTTTGCTTTTTAACCCCAGGAAGTGTTTTCCACACTCCAGATCTGCTAGAGAAGTTGGATATGAAGCCCAGCGGATTGCCGGTCTTTGGCCTAAGGCTATAGCATCTGTCTGTGTAGTCATGTCATAATACTTTTTTAGGGCATGAGGTAGCCTCTCTGCATCATCATACCATCATCTTCCTCCTGCCCTTTGCCTCCACCCCCTCCTGGCTGTGTGGCATAGAAGGGCTGAACATGTGAGCTGGTACTTGATGGACTCATAAACATTCTATTAGAAGCCTCAGCAAAACCAGAATGGGCATATATCATGCAGGGGAGGGAAATGAAGTCAAAAAGAGCATTTCTTGTCCCTGATCCTACAGCTATCCTTTTTGAAGCCTTCATTTCCTCCACAATACTCTCTGATGGGCGACTGCAGACAGGAATAAGAAATTATATGGATCTGACATACACATACCAACCTTAACCTGATCTATTTCTGTATCATCTGTCATAAAGACATCAGTGTGAACAAGGAATAAGTAACATTGACAGGATCTGTTTAAATGCTAAGGCAAATAATTTTTTTAATAGTCAGGCAAGGATATTTGTCAGGTAACACTGCATGTGAAATAAAACTAAGATGAGGAATCAAAGGAATTTGGAATACAAGGCAGCATCATTTTCTCAGGGCTTCATGCATTCTAAGTGCATCATTTTGTCAGTACAGAGGATGTGTTTTACATAGTTTCTGGGAATATATTTACACATTTCAATATGGTGCCACTATTGTTCTCGTGCACAAGATAAAGCTGAGTCTCAGTAAATGCATCAATAATGAGATACATCAAATGACTGAACAGATGAGCTGCTGTTGTGGTAGGTTCTCTGTTATTCTCTTTGCCTCATTTTACAAAGAAATTTGCAACACCAGGTTTTTAATAGAGATGGATCAGGTATTGCAGTCCCTCTCCATTTGCTGTACACTTCCTCCTCTTAAAAAAATTAGAGGGGCAATTTCACCACGAGCCTGAAACCCGTTTTGAAAGACACATATTTACCATATTAAAAATAAGCAGAAGATCTTATCAATCTTCGTAAAATGCTGCACTTTCTCAACTTTTTATTTCACTGGGTCGTTTGGTTGTTTCTGTTTGTTTGAGCAAGATATTCCCTATTTTCTCAGCAATAAAGTAAGATAAAAGAAACTTTCCTGATCAATAAGCTCCTAAAACATGTCTGAAGTTTGTGTGAGTTTACAGCATTTCGTAAGCTCAAAAGCAAAATATTTAGCAGATGCTTGTCCCAGTAAGGTGCTAAGGGTGTGCTTACTTATTTGTAGTTTTGACCAAAACCTTCGTAACAGTTGCCCTCAGAGCTTTCTACCGCAGCAGCAGAGGGTTAAGTTTCTGAAAGTCTATAAAATGTCTTATCTGCTGCTGTTCAAACAGAAGTTAAAAAGAGAATTTCAGATCTCTCACTTTTTCTCTCACTGGGATAAGTATTTAAAAGCTTGTTACTCAAATTTTTTTCTGTTTTCTTACACCTATGTTATGTGGTCTAATATTAGATAGTATCTCTGTCTATAAACCTCATACAACCTCATATGAAGTAAAATACGTATTTGAAAGGAAATGACGTCATGCCTCTGCACACATCTGCTTTATACAGGAGTTAAAAAGTTACATTTTAGGGCACTGATAGGATTATAAGGATATTTGTATTTGTGTTTTGGGTTGCTTCTTGGTTGCTTTTCAGTCATTTGTACTAAGGCGACTTATCCAACCAGAAGACGAAAGGCAAGGTTTGAACACAGGTTTGAATGCAGGTATCTCTGGACCGATGGGGACAGTGTGATTATGCTTGTCATGTCTGGTGAGTCACAAGGTTGTACACCAGACATGTGGATGTAAGTGAGCAAATTTGTGATCACATGGAGCTGAAGCCTGTAGTCCTGTGTGCCAGCTGCTCTGCTCTGGAGATTGGGCATTGGACCTGTATCCTTGAAGACAAGTAGTGAGCAGCTCCATAGCCAGTTAGCCACCACACTGAAAACTGCTGTAGCCAAAACATGGACTTGAAGCTTGTGCTCAGTCCTGCTTTTGAAAACCATTTTGTCTCTTTTTAAATCCCCTGTAATCCCAGTATCTCGTCCTCATCTGATAGGATTCCCTTTCTGTGGGCAGGCCTTGTACTTTCTCATGTCCTCACTTGAGTCTAATCAGGGCAGAAAAAAGCCATTATAAGTGTCAGGGACAGTAACATATTTGCTCTGGGGTGAGTGGGGAGCATGATGGCTTATTGCAGCCATGCCCTAGGATGATAGGGGAGGGCAACAGCTGCTCTGTCACGAGTCACCTTGAGTGTGACTTTGCCCTATAAGGACAAGAGCAACCTCTGATGGGTGCCTTGGCCTGTTCCTGGCTTCACAGACAGAAACGTGCTGCAGGACAGCCTGTGGTCCCATTGTGTGCCTGCTTTTTCTCTGTTTTAGCTCTCCTCTTCTGAGACAAGGTCTTCTTGCCCAACTTTTTAATCAAGAGCTTTAAGTGAAAGACAGCAGTGCATAGAAAATCACACAGATTTTTTGAAAGGGGCTGTTGAAATTGGTGGTACTTACTTGGAGGTGGTTAGTTTCGATTCACTGTTTATATACTGAAAGCGAGCAGGAATAATTTAACATTACAAATGAATCCAAGCCAGAGGAGTGGGTGCAGGGAGGCTGCAGTACCAGGAGCTTGTCCACTAGGTGTAGCTGAAGCCCTGCATTTCTTATTGATCAAAGTCATTCAAGAACAGCCCTTTAATTTGATTTATGTTATGCATTCTAAGCGAATGAAAGGCAGTTAGTCAGAGTGAATCGTGATGGATGCTTATGGAGTAGAGCCTTCACCTAATGCAATAATTACATCTCAGCAATTTCACAATGCCATCACCAAAACAGGTTAATATGCTCAGGATTCCTTCTAGTAAAGAACTTCCAGTCCTGGTGTCTTTTTGACATTGTTTATTTTGTGCTCTGAAAACATTAATTTTAGGCAGACTACCTTGGCCAAGGTATACCATAGTGGTTTAAATCAGTCTCAGATCTTGTAAGTCCTTCTTGTGTCTCTGGACTGATGCTGCTGGAATTCTTGCCTGAACAGGTTGAAGTGTTACATGAGCATAACAGTGTTCAGTGTAGGCACAAACATCCCCTGTAACTCCAATGCCTCATGTTACAGTAATTTTAAGTTGTATCCAGACAGGATTCACAGTCATTGTGATGACTGGTAGTCTGCCTGAGGTACTCATTAACTTAATTCAAATATAGCCATGTATTTGAGTGTATTCTTAATATGGTGTTCAGGCAACAAATGGATATGTTTATTTTCTGATACATATTTAATTCTGACATTACCTTACTCTTACTTCTATAATCATTCTAATCATGATTTAGTGGGACTTTATGATGACTTTTTTTCTCAGCATTAGGTGAAATAACTGAAAATATCTTCTTTCTTAGCTCTGTGGGAATTTTTCATGCATTACCCTGGTAGCAAGTGTCCTTTAACAACTGAAAAGGAAAGGATGGTAGATGTAACGCTGAGTTAGATGTTTTCCACTGAATCTGATTGACTGACATTTTCTTTTTCTTTTTTTTCTTTCCTCCCACACAAAAATCACAGAATGACCCGGGTTGGAAGGGACCTCAAGGATCATGTAGCTCCAACCCCCCTGCCTAGCAGGGCCACCTAACAAACACATTTACTAGATCAGGTTGCCCAGGGCCCCGTCCAACCTGGCCTTGAATACCTCCAAGGACGGGGCATCCACAACCTCCCTCGGCAGCCTGTTCCAGGACCTAACCACTCT
>VZTY01028598.1:69815-142208 GCA_013400935.1 Turnix velox | reverse complement strand
TTGTCCACCCATCAAATCCACTTCCCTCCAATTTGGAGATAAGGATGTGGTGGGGGACCATGTCAAAGGCCTTGCTTAGGTCCAGGTAAATGACATTGGTCGCCTTCCCTTCGTCCACCATTGCAGTCACTCCATCACAGAAGGCCACAGGATTAGTTAAGCATGACCTTCCCCTGGTGAAGCCGTGCTGGCTGTCTCGGATCACATGCTCATTCTTTATGTGATCAAGCATGTTGTCCAGAAGGATCTGTTCCATGATCTTCCCAGGCACGGAGGTGAGACTCACCGGCCTGTAGTTCCCCGGGTCCTCCCTGCTCCCCTTCTTGTATATGGGAGTGACGTGACCCTTCCTCCAGTCATCCGGGACCTCACCTGACAGCCATGACTTCGCAAATATGATGGAGAGCAGCTCGGCAACCACCTCAGCCAGCTCCTTCAGGACCCTGGGATGCACGCCATCTGGCCCCATAGACTTGTACTCATTCAGTCTAAGGAGGCACTCTCAGACTTGTTCTGCTCTTACAGTGGGGAGGGATTTACCTCCTTGGTCCCCATATAGAGGTCTCCCCACTGCTTTTGATCAGTGGCTTTTGCCAGACTCTTTAATTTTGAAGAAACTGCATGTTACTTTTCAATGAAACCTAAGTATTTACATGAGGAGTTCTTCACTTGTATGTATGTTGCATCTTTGTGATAGGGATACTTTTCTCTTTTTCCTTCTAAAGCAGGAGAGAAATAGATGTAAGTAGCATTTGATGTCCCAGCCAATTCAGTCTACCAGTAAACCATTCACTGTTTTCAGGGAGAGGCTTTAGAAAGGCAAGTTGCCATTTTATGCCTGCTTGTGCAAGCAGTTACCAGGTTCATGATTCCTCAGTGTTAGTTGCCTGAGATGCATGATCATTCCAAAATGATGCATTGCTCTTTTCTTCCACTTTTTTGATGACAGTTGCCAGGAGGACTGCTGACCTGTGGGTATCCTTGACACTTGACAGTCTAAGATGGAACAGGATGACAGAATAGGACTTTGAAATTGATGAAGTGTCAGAAGGACCCAGGTAGTCAAACATTAGTTGGTGACATAAAAGGAAAGACAAAGCAAACCAGGTTTAAGAGAACTGGATCATCTTGTTCACTGTTGGTTGGCACGTAGAAGGTTTCAAGGGTCCAGCAACTTACCACCCTCCAACAGCTTTTTCATCTTTGTGACTGTTTGTTGAACAAATGAAAAAGAAGATAGATTTTATTTTTCTCACTCTCTGCTTGGTGAAACAATCCATAATCTTACATTCAATGACTATCCCTCCTGCCTGCCCTACTAGAAGATCTGGTGAAGAAAGATTATGGCACCTGCAGCTGACACTGACGAGCCTGGAGGCACAACCAAGGAGCAGGAGCCTGCTCTGGTGGGAGAATACAAGCAGGCAACAGAAAGGTGGCCCTGGGGGAATTACCCACTGGCTCTCTTGTAAGACAGGGAAGGCAGATGGGAAACCAAATTATGAGAAAAAAAATGGCATAAGATAGTATTTGTTAGTCATTAGAATGGCAATATGACAGCCACGGGGGAATTACCCACTGGCTCTCTTGTAAGACAGGGAAGGCAGATGGGAAACCAAATTATGAGGGAAAAAAAATGGTAGAAGACAGTATTTGTTAGTCATTAGAATGGCAATATGACAGCCCCAGGGATTTTATTTACATTGTCCTGTGTTGGTTGTCATAGCCAAAATCCCTGACATGGCTGAGAGATCTCACAGATGTCTTATGAATTTAATGAAAATCAAAATTTCCATTTTTCATGGTCATGTGAAGTAAGGTTCTTTTGTGTAAGGAAAGATTGCTTTATATTGGCTGATATTTAGGCCCTCTAGTTCTGTAATTTACTTACCTAACTTAGTCCTCCTTTTGTGTTAAATAGTGGAGGTGTTAGACCATCTTTATTCAAGCTGACTAGATGGATCCTTTGGATTTCATAGTCAATGAAGACTCTTCCCAGAAAGTGGAAGCACAAAGAATAAATAAAGATGCTGAACATTGTTGTGAGATACACCTCCCCTTCACTCTGAGCATGCAACTCCATTCTTTGTGCGTAAAGCAAGCGTGCCACAATTAAAGTAGAAAAGAATCTGTGCACATCTTGTTCCCATCTGCACGACCTTGAGCATGTCATTGTGTATTGTGTATTAACATGTAACGTCTCAGTTTACCCTTTCAGATAATGAGTACAGTGTGCTTTTTGCAGTTCATTGCTGCTTGATGTTGAACTTGCTTAATAGATTACATTAGATCCTTGCATGCAAGCTGCTACACAACTGGAAATTACTGCCACAAAAATTTCTTCCTATATGTTTAATTTTTAAAATTTGATTTAAACCACAAATAACCATAATTTGCACTAAAATACATTTTGAACTCAGAAAATGTAACTAATAATCAAAAGAAAAAAGTAAACAGTAACTAGTGATATGTTTTCCAAAGCTATAGGAGCACATAGAGACAGTACATCTCAATATGTAGATAATATTACAGAATGGATGATGATGATTTCAGAATATCTGAGTGAGCTGTAATTGTTTTCCCTGACTCCAAGGGCTGATTTAAATGGTTGATCTATCCCTGTTTCAGCAATTTTCCATACTCCAACTAGTTTGGGAATCTCCAAATTACACAACTGTTCTGAGGCTATTAAGAAGAAGCATGATCTAACCCATTCTCTCTTTTAATTCTCATTAGAGCAGAAGTGGAGTTTTGGAGATAGATCTGAAGGTATCCAAAACTAAATATTAAGCTTATATGCATCAGTATACTTCCAATAAAGTCCAGGCTCCAAATTAGAGATCAGTTTCTTTTCAGAGAAAATATTACTTATATAGGCTTTTACTGTACACACAAGACTTGCTGATTACATTGTCTTTCAGTTCAGTAAAAGATGAAAATCACTCTCACCTGATCTTTCCTTTATTAATCCTTTCATCTCTTGGGATTTATTTTCTTCCTCACAAATGTATTACATTTAATAAGATGTTTCTACCTAGACAGCTAAAAAGCCTTATCCACAGATGCAATTAATACTGTTTCAGAGTTCTCATCTGTTAATACCAATATACCTTTTGGGCCCTTTTGTATTTTCCATGTATGCCTTAAAATAGGTCATTGGTGCTTATATCAGCAATAGTTTCAGACATCAGACACTAGTGCTGCCAGCTCTCCACCATGAGATTCCTTCTGAACTAATAGTTCATCAGCCACCCTGTCATTATCCTGTAAAGTAAGTCTCATTAAATTTATTTCACTATGCTGTCTCTATTATTTCCCCCTTCTTTTCTAGAGGTTTTTCTGTTTCACCACAAATATTCCCCCTCATTTCTAAGTGCTGTTCAAGTGTTGTCTCAATCTGTGTTGTTGCCATTGTGTCAGCCTCTATTCTTCCCTCCTGTAATTTTAGACGGGTCAGTCATAATCTCAGTTTCCCAGCCCTCTCAGTCCCCCAAAGCTTACATA
Source organism: Turnix velox (assembly GCA_013400935.1). Taxonomy (NCBI): domain Eukaryota; kingdom Metazoa; phylum Chordata; class Aves; order Charadriiformes; family Turnicidae; genus Turnix; species Turnix velox. The sequence goes on along the minus strand of VZTY01028598.1, from coordinate 138,704 downwards.
TGTCTCTCAGCAGAATTTGGACTTTATCTTTTCCAGAGAAGTGTCTTTGGTTCTAGATAAAAGATACTTTTCTGCCCATGTACAGCCCATACAGATGAGAGAGCTTGTCTTCAGTTTCTAATTTGCTTTATTCTGTGCTTCTCCCCAGCAGGTATTGAAATCAATGACAGTTCCAGACATGCAGCTGCTGCAGGACTGAGCTTCTAATAACTCTTTTACATTTCTAATTTTTAGAAGCCGGTTCTAGATGCAATCTTAAAAAAAACCATGCAGCATTTCATGTTAATAATGAAACTGATGTGAGTGAACATCACTCCAGATGGAAGGGGGTAGAAGAGCGTGGGAAAGACAAAAAGCTACTTCATACAATGCAACTTGATCTGCATCATCTTACCGGAGTAGGTAATTTCTCCTCTCCAACTCATTCTTAACTAATGTACCATTGGCATTTAAAAGATATCCAAATTACATTTGATATGTGACTTATAGCATGATTACATCTAAACTAGGTCCAAAGTTTTCTCCCAGCAGATTCACAAATGTCCATGGTTGACAGTTGGCTTGGTCCAACACTGTTCCCCCATACAGTTGACATAAGATCATTTCTACCTAGAGGAGCATAATTTTAATATTAAATTAGAAATAAATATTAAATTAGAAATAAATCTAGTACTTTTTTGAAGTTTTATGTTAGAATTCATTATACTTATAAAGGTGTAAATCAGCAGTAATTTCACTGAAGTACTAGAATAACTGGAACCAGCTAATATTGCTCTTATTTCCAGTAAGTTACCTGTATATATTGGTGAAGAGTGATTTCCACACTGCAGAGATACATTCAGGTGTAACCACTTGCCTCACCTGAGGAATTCCTTTACCTTTATATGTGAATTTTCAAGTGAAGCTATTCTCCACTGTGACAAATTCTTTAAATAGCACATATCATAATATATTTATGGAGAGTCTATCTCTTGGGCAAGCTGAAGCAGTGGAAATTGCCTGGAGAAAGTTGAAACCCCGATAATTGATTTTGCTTGCTCTTAAGGATTCAAAAGACCTGAATCTTTCAAAGAATAAATCAAAAACTGTTCAGTAGCAAACCATGGGGAATTCCTCCAGGTTCCTAGAGTGGTTTTCTTGCTAAAATTCAGAAATTATATTCTTACTGATGTAGATTAAGAATTAAATTATTTGCTTAAAATAGTTAAGCCTGTTGGGATTTTCTGTGTCAGCTAATTTGGCTGTGTTATTAACTGCCACTGGGATCCAGGATCTTTGAGTTCCAGTAGAAAAAAAACCTGGCAAACCTCAGGTATATGACAAACCCTTCAGGCCATAAAATCTTATTAGATGGCAAATCATAAACTCCCAACCCTTTTGAGATTGATTTGGAGCTAGGAAATCTGTAGAAAATTGATGCAGTGTGGAACACCTGCTTAGTGTATGCAAATACAGTGGGGTTTTTTTCCTTTTTTTTTTTTTTAATTTTTCATTGACACAGGACTAAGCAAAAGAGGAATGATTCCCAAGAGATCACTATGCAAAATATCTCATTGGTGCAGATGTTTACAACGTTTCTATAGAAATACATCAAACCCAGTGGGGATCCATCTTGATAGACTTTTCATTAGGACCTCATAGGACTCTCCCAGCACTGCTTCAGTTGTTGCTGCCAGACTCAGCAAGCTTTGGGATTCTGTGTTTCAAGAACTTTCTTAGGAATCTTTCTAAATTGTAATTTCTAAATTGTACCTTTTGCATTATAGATGTTTTTAAATCTTTCACACATGCTGTACTTTCATTATGTATCTTTATATATTATCAGTATGATTCCATGTGTCAAGGACATGACCAGGATCCCACTACCTAGTGAATCCTTCCTTTCCTATCATTTGAGTTGTGGTGAGGGTCTGTGTGCCTGCTGTCAGTCTGCTACAAAAGTGAGCTAAAACAAAGTACCTTTAACCCCAAAGAAAGAAGGTGAAGGTGAACATGTCTTGCCTTGTGTTTTCCAAGAAGTCAGGATGTGCTGGAGTAATTTTCTACAACTCGGCTTAGCTCCTTGGTAGCTCAGTTGTGCATTTTGATCTCAGAAACCCTGGGGCTGATTTTATTTCAAAAAATACAATGAACAGGGGACTGGAACAGGGAAATTCTCCAGTCAAAACAGGAGGAGGAGAAGGAGCCCTCACAAGCACTCTTATCATCACCAGGATTCATCTGCCGTGCTCTGCCCTGTCATGATCAATCCCAGAGTTTTATCTTTTCTCAAAATATGTCTAGCTGGCTTCCATTCTCCCCCAAAAGATTTGCAGAAGAAACACCCACTTTGGAAGATCTCTTTCATTGTCTTTAATCTGTGACTTTCTTAGGAGCACCACTGAGCCACCATCAGTGCCTGAAGAAGATTCGAAGAACTGATTTTTCCTTAAGCCATGATGCCCACACATTTCCAGATAATATGAGCTGCCTTTTCAAAGTTGATAGATAAGACTAATGAGAAATCACTCTAAGTATGTTCTCTCTGCCCCACAGACACTATTGTTACAAATATAGCAGGACCTTTAGTCCTCTCCTGTGAAAGCCTGGTGTGCTGCTAACATATGGACTACTTCTGAGCCAGTTCTTCCTGATACTGTGCTGCCCAGTGCTATTTTCTCTTACATCCCTTGTAAATCAGGTGCAAATATTTCTGGATGCCCTATTGCCATGCAGCATGGGGTCTATTTGAGAGTTTACTCCAAAACATTGTACCAAACATCTTTTTTCTACCAGCATTATTCTGAGTCTGACAATTTTTTCACTGGGGACGAAGTCTCACTTCTCTTAGCACCTGATAAGAACCTCTTCTAGTACAAGCCTATCACTTCTCAGTTATTTGCACAACTTTGCATTAAACTGACAGTGGGTAGGAGAATGTTCTGAGGCCATCTGGCATCTCAAGATGCTGCCTGTGTGGCTTGCAGATAGCAAAAGCGTAAGGTATTGGTGGCTGGATAACCAGCATGCTGCTCAGTTCCCTGGGAAGTGCTCTGCTTATCTGTAAAAACAACTTCGGAGCAATGTGAGCTGGCACAGTAACATGCAGAAAGCAGGTCAGACAGGTTACCTTAGCAGCAATGACAATATTTATTTGAGAGTTACTGGGATCAGAGGGACAGTTACACCAGCTATCTCCTTTAGCTTTGGTGCCCCCATGGGAGCTGGTCAATTCACTGGAGGGGCATCACAGTGGCTGAGGCTGGAGCACTTCTTCCATGATGAGAAGAGAGGGGAAGTGGGATGTTCAGCTGGAGAAGAGACAGCTTTAGGGGTGCCTAATGGCAGCCCCACAGTACCTGGGAGGAGATTTTCAAGCAGACAGAGGCAGGCCCTTTGTAGGAATGTGAGAACAAGAGGCAATGGGCACAAGCTGAAGGAGGTGCAGACTAGATATGAGAAGAAACTTTTTCATCATGAAGACAGTCAGACAGTCAGAACAAGCTTCCCAGAGAGACCATGCAGTCTCCAACCTCAGAAGTTGCTAAAGACTAATAGAAAGAGCGTGGAGACATGGCCTAAGCTCACAGCTGAGCTTTCATTGAGCAAGAGATTGAACTAAAGATCTCCTGTGGTCCCTTCCAGCTGGCAACTTCTCGATTAAGCATCAGTCTGGTTTCTAACAAATCCTGCCCAAATCCTAGATTACAAAGGGCAGTCACTGCTGCAAACTCACATTATGGAAAGTCACCCCAGTCTTTCAGGTGCAGGCTGAGAAATTAGACCAAGTTTGATCAATCCATCGTCAATATAGACAAATTTCACATACAATGTATCAGCTCATTAAGACTCAATTTTCAAGGGCAGCAACTGTGTAGGATTCCTTCATTTTCTCTCTCTGAGAGCTTCAGTCTCTAATCTCACCCTATCCTGGTCAGAGCATGAAATAATAAACATAGCTGGCTCATGCTGCCAGCCAGCAGGCAGCTTCCATGCTCTCCTATCACAGCTCGCCTATCAGCCTGCAAACCGTGGATTCAGTCTCTGTGGCGCTTGCTCCTGCTGTGTCATTCTGTCCTTCCCCCCTCGCTTGGTCTTCCTGTCCCTCTTCCCTGAGTGGAAGTGTTACAGTACCCGTGTCCTGCTGTTGGCTTGCCCTTGTTTGAGCTTTCTGTCTGACATTTCTTTTTCCACTCTTCTCTTCTCTTTGCTCTGGTAAGTCTGATGAACAGCTTCCCTGCTGTCACTGCTTGGTGGCATGGTGCAAGGTCTTTTCTCTAAGTACTATCCTTTGAGACTGTCAGTCTGTGTTTTCTAGGAATAACCTTAAAATCCTGTGTGAGGAAAACAGACAAGTATCTAAGGCTTTTGGTGAAAGTAAGAAAAGCTTTTCGAAAGAGTGATGAAAAAAAATTCAAGATCACCTTAGTTGAAATTGTCTTTAAGGGAAAGTGGGGACCATGGCTGTTTTGCTGCAATGATAAGTGATCAAGACTCAGGTGCTGCATGAAATTTCAGAAAATCTCTGAGTCTAGTCTTTTCCGTGCTTGTATGGAAACCTGCCATGAAGCCTCTGAACTTTTGTTCAGTTTTATGCTAGAAAATTATGCATAAATCATAAAGCTATTCAAATGTAGTGTGTAGCTGATGAAGCTGATTTTATTACCACTTTCTGAATTAATACAAAGGGCATTATCTGGGCTATAACAAGGTACTTGTGTTTTTCTGGAGGGTAATTTGAGCTGCAGTAGTGTGGGCTGTTCCAGAGTTTAATACATGTTACTTTGAGGTGTTACTGTAGTTGAATCTGGTGTTATGTCAAGGTAAAAATTCATATGAGTATATGAAACACTTTGTTTTAGAGAGCTCTGTGTGTGCATGTGAATTCTGAGTTTAAAGCACTAAATGCCATCACCCATTTTAGAAGTGCTTAAAATAACTCCTGGCTGGAGAACAGGTGCCATGTGTCCTTCTGCTGGATAAACAGGGACACAAGAGCTAAATATAGACCAGTTTGTAAACCCTCCAGAAGTTCAGTCGTGTACTGGCTCTTGCTGTTTGACCATTTACTTTGGAGGTACTGGCTGGTTTCAAAGCATGATGAAGGCAAATTGTGCTGTAAAGGTGAAACATTAGGGGATGTGGTCAGAGACAAACAAACTTGCCACGTTACCAGGCCAAGCATAGAAGCACACCTCTTTTTTTGGTGCCTCTGAGTGTAGCTGTGGCTGTGCTGTGTGCTCAGCCCAGTATTGTGTCTCTGGAGCCAACTGCAGACTGCTGTTGCCCCAAGCACTGGTATCACTGGAACAGCAGGCATGGCCATACGTTACTTCTGAGAAAAGGCATCAGCCTGAAACTAGTGTCTGTCACAGGCCACCCGAGACTGGACCCCTGAGGAGCTCCACAGCCTTCTTGGGTTATACCTAAGCTTTTGACAGAGGAAGGAGAAGAATGGAAAAAAAGCCTCTTCCAGGGTGGGAAGGCAGTATCTCAGTCTGGCTCTTGGGAGTATTTCCTACTGGAAGATCAGATCAATTATCTATAGGACCCAGCCACAAGTATTTGGGATCTAGCTTGCATGCATACATATGTACATACATACCAGGGCCACAGAAAATAACTGATGTCAGATCTGTGGAACAGGTCCAGGATTTGGGAATGCAGGGGGAAAATAGCAAACAAGATGCAATGTTCAGGCTGAGACAGAAAACTGTTCAGTCATCCTCCTTGCCACAAAACAGGATAAGGCCTGGAAACAACAGCAAGGGCAGCAGGAGTCACAAAACTCAAGAAGAGTCTAAAATCACACAAGTTTAAAATTCCTCAAGGAACTTGTCTTCTGGGGAAGAGAACTGGGCTTTCTGAGAAGGAATTTAAGAGAATTCCTGAGGAATTTCTCTTTTCCTTCAATCACCTAATTTTTAGACATTACTGTGTCTAGGACAGAATACAATACAAACATTTCAGGTCTTGCTGAGATTGGCACCAGAAGTCTTTTGTGGACTGATAAGGAAGAATTCCAGGTATACAAGGTTAAACAGTCTGGATCTTGAGGAGGACTGGGGCTAACTGAAATTAAATGCCCCAGCTTCAAATGCTGTGAGTAGGCTGCTCTCACCACAGGAGAGCTGTCTCCCTAAATATAATCTCTGCACCACTGGAACAGCTATTACACCAAACAAGGTGCAGACATCTTGTGTTTGAAATGAAAGTAGTTATCAGATCTCCGGTGGAATAAAGCATTAAAATATTTACTTGTCTGTGTAAATATGATCCCCAGCATGATCAATCAGATGGGCATCCTTGAGTACTTCTGTGGTTCCATCTCCAGGTGGCCTGAACCTCAGCAGATGTGAATTGCCATGGTTTCAGAGACTGATTATTACTAATCCCTTTCTAGCCAGGAATGTCTGTAAGGGAAGATTTCCTGTGAGGCAAGATTTTAAGCATCTTGTGTCCTTGATTATAAACATCCAGTTTACCTTTCATTTGCCTGTGTGTTTCTCTCGTTACTGAGAAACACTGTGTGTAAATCAATTGCTGCTGTTGATTTAAAGCCTGCTGTGTTTGCAGGCATGCTTAGTAATTTACATAGGAGGAAACTTTTAGCATGATGGTGCTGCTTCATGAGTGATGCAGCTGGAAGCTGGGAGGCAGCCAAGGGAGAGAGTCAGGGTGCACTGAGGACCCCATCGACTTGTGCCTTGTTACAAAGATAAGGAGATGGGTAAAAGAGAAATTCGTATTTGGAAATGGAGCATTGAGTGATCCTGTTCTCCTTCTGTGATGAATGTATCACAAAAATAGTTACTTTAAATTTGGGATGTATTTTGTGAGACTTTTGTTCTGTCTAGACAAAAGCTGGTGATACTGGGTTTTCTAGCTGATTGATTGCCAATTGACAATTAACTCTAATTAATGAATACAATTGTAAACACTAGTTTGAGCATGTCAGCAATAAACATGTATTTTGTGGACCTTTTAGCTTAGCATTTCTAATAATCTTACTGACCTTGACTTAAAAACAAGATAACAAGCTGTAGTCTAACATTAATGTTGCCTGCAATTATTTACCTAAATTGCACGTGTAGGGTGTAATCTTTCCATGTAAATTAAACTCAGTATGAAGTCAAATAGATATAATTCTACAATTACTTCCCCATGATATAAAGACCATGCCACAAGCAAGGAGGAAAAACGGAATCTGTCTGCCTGTATCTGATGCATCTGTGCGACCAGGTCCGACTACCTTCCCAAGCCATTCTTGCTATTGATTTGTACCTGTGGGAGGGCTGCAGGAGCATGTCTTCGTAGCCAACAGTTTTCAAGCACATCCTGAGCTCCATTCAGGGCTATTAATTATAGGCTCACGATTAATTGCTTGAGAAATTATAAAGCACAGTGTTTGACAATCTTATCTGTAAGCCCAGTCAAACAGCTAGACAAACAGATCTTGAAAAATGCTGCCCTAGCATGGCCATCATTGCACTTCCAAATATTACTTTGACTGGGGAGAGTTTAATAATGAACACCAAGTAATGTATTACAGTAAATTACAACTCTCATATCATTTACTGCCCTTGGAGAACTTAATTTGTGATTTTGAAAGCTGTAGAAATTTAACATCATAGAAGACACATCGTACAGACAACTGAACAAGGGAACAAAATGCTTCTCACTTAGCTCTATGTTTTCACAGCCTATTGTCTTTTAAAAAATAAGGAATCAGCCCCCTCAGATGCTAGGAAGAAATTGAGAAAGCAAATTCCTCTTTGTCATTCCTTGGCAACACCATTGTAAATAAGTATCATTACAGTGTGGAACAAAAATAAGTTTGGGAAAGAACTCATGGCTATAAAGAGTACATAGTCTGTAGCCAAACAGAAGTGAAGACCAGTCGCAGGGCTAGATCCAGCTGTGCACCCCACACTTCTGTACTGTCTCATAAGGGGAATACAGCGGTGACAGCTCTGCTGACACTCTGAGAAGGAAGGAGCCCTCTCTTCACTGAGTTTTCAGCCACATGAAGTCAGAGTTACTGGAACAGTAGGAACTGCTCCATACCTTGCGGGAGCTGGGAGCAGATGCCCAAGATGCTCTTGCTGACACACAAACTGACAGGTTCTGACCAAAACAGAGCACTCTGTAAAGGAACAAAGACAGAACAAGGGCTCTGTATTCATCTGGCTGAGTGCAGCTGCTCAAAGATATAGGAAACAAATGCTATCCTTGGCAAATTTGGAGCAAATTAGCTTAAATTTGCCCCAGAAAACACCACAGACTATCAACCTGTGTTATGCCTGGTCAGTTTTACTTCACTGCAATTTATTTTGTACTTTGTCAAACAAACTGTCAGCAGCAAGCAGCAAATACAAGAGAATAGCTGTTTATAGCTGGTTATCATTCTTTGTCAAGCCAGGCCCCTTGTATATCAAGTAACACACTAGGGTCTCCAAAAACACGGTGCAACTTTAGGTGTAACAGTTGCATTTAAAATATTCTCTTTTTTGTGTAATTGTTGACTTAAGATGTGTCAATAAGGGAGAAAAAGGTGATCAAAGCAATGCGGCTTTTAAGAAAAGTAGTGTCAGAATCATATACATGACAAGCATGTGGTAGAGTCACAGGATCACAAAATGGTTTAGGTTGAAAGATTTAGATTGGAAGATCAGCTTAAAGACCAACTAGTTTCAACTCCCCTGCAATGGCAGATAACACCTTCCACTCAACCAGATTGCCTGGCATTGAGCATTTTCAGAGATGGGGCATGCACAGCTTCCCTGGGCAACCTGTTCCAGTGCCTCACCACCCTCAGAGTGAAAAATTCTTTATGGTCTAAACCTAAATCTAAATCTACCCTCTTCCAGTCTGAAGCCATTACTCCTCATCCTATCACTACATGCCCTTGTAAAGTCCCTCTTCAGCTTATAAATGTTATGTTCAGTAAGGGAAGTGATATAAATGACTCAGGAGTCATTTCCTGTGTTATCTCTAGCAATACGAATAAGAGGTATTGGGTTTGTGGCAGGTTTTTCTTCTTGGAAAGTGTATCATTTACTTTTCTCCCTGAAGGTAAATAACCTTGGTTGTTCATTGAAGTGTGATATGTTTATCAAGCCAGAGCTGATGGATGCGTTGCCATCTCAAACCACATACAATTACTCATTCTGGCTGAGCTTTGGGAACAGTTCAAAGACTAATTTTGTGTGCTTTTAAATTAACCTTACAATTGCTTGCTGTCAGGTACTGCACCAGCCATGGAGAATGACCAGTCTATCGCCTCACCTGGGCAGGACAGCCAGAGACAGAGTGGGGACAATCCTGCCCCCAGCTCACTGCTCCCCACTCCAGCCCCTACAGAACAGCAGAGTCCCCAGCCCGAAGAAGCCATGTGTGATATCTCTGAGGAGTTGAGCCGGCAGCTGGAGGACATTATTAAAACTTATGGGTCTGCCACCAGCCTGATGGAGAAGGAAAGTGCTCCTACAGGAACCGACAGGCTGGATAAGTGGGAACCAGGCAGTGTGGAGGATGTGGAGTATGAAGATGTGAATGAGGAGGGTGAGAAAGAGAAGCTGCCTCCTGCGGAGGCTTCCAGAGCAAAGGACACCAGCGGCAGTAAGGAGCAAAGGCTGGAAAAGAAAATCCTGAAAGGATTAGGCAAGTACTTAGGCACTTAAGCCACTCTTCTGCAAACTGAAGTAAAACCTCCCAGGTCCTTGGCCTCTCTCCCACGTTTAGGCTCTGCTATTGATGATAGGGATCTCTAGTTAGCACTAAAAGTTACATTATTACAACTTTTAGATAACCAACAATTATTTGTAGCAATTACCTGGCAGATCCATGTAGGTATTAGTAGGTACATCAGGTATGAAGTCTTTTTAAAAAGACAAAAGCTTAAGATATCACACCATTCTGATATGTAACTGGGTCATTCAAAGCCAATGTTGAGAGTCTGATGACACACTGCACAGAGTTACTGCTTATCCAAAGGAAAACCTGGCCTCTTCTTTTGTGCCTCAGTAAAATTTTTATTTCCCTGCTTCCTCAGGTTATGAATTCTCAGCAGTCATAACAGTGGCAGGTTATTTTTCATTTAGCAGACCCCCAGATTTATCACAGACTATAGGAAATAAGACAATATGCTTACTCTACCTAAGCACAGTGCTTGGATAGCACCATGGCCATGCAGCAGGACTCTCTTAGCTGAGCTAGACAGAGGTCTCAGTTAGTTTGCATGAAGTATGTCCTTTCTGCTAAGAAGCCACTAGAGAGCAATGTAGTTACATCCCTTCCCACATTTAACTCCCACCAGTCTTCAAGCTTCTTCGTATAGAAATGTAAACCCAACTGCAGACTAAGCCTATAGAAAAATCACTGCTTACACTCAGAGGACTGAGCATAGGACAGAGCAATTTTTCCCCCCCAGTTTCCTTGAAAGAAAATTCCTCAGTTTCTATTGCTTCGGCTTTGGTGCAGTTAATGGTACCTCTCGAAGATCAGCAAAAACAGTACCCATCCATATGTCTTCAGTAGCAGTAGCAGGAAGAATTTTCACCCCAGGCTTTTATTTTGACTCTCTTCAAAGCAATTATATTGGTGCTGTAGAGAGAACTCTGTTAGTGTGAAGTAGTGGATTTTCTCTTTAGACATTACTGCACTAGACTTGAAGCAAAGTCCAGCCTACAGCATATTTACTCTCACAGCCTTGGAAAGAGAAACATTTGGAAAAGCACAGCTAAGTCCCTGGCACTGCAGTCATCCTTATCTCCAAGGATGCCAGAGACATTTTTTTATTCAATGAACAAATGTTGTTCAAGCTCCAGCTCATACTCAGGACTGAAATGAATGAGAAGATGTATCAGAAGAAAAGCAATACATAAGCAGCTATTCACACCCAGATAATTACTAGACTGTGATTGCATTGTCTCTGGTATCCCTACTCCCTTCACCAAGGCAGGAAACTGATTTATACTAATATCATGTAGTCTAGACCTGGGGGGCAGTGCCTACTGCTCTCTAGTTGATCGCATTTGCACCATAGTCTCTAGGCCTAACTTAATCTTCCCTGTGTTGAACAATACAGAAGCTGAGTACACCAGCACTGAGCAGCTTTTGCCTGCAAAGAGCTTTGGCTTCTGACCTTTCAAGGTCCAGGCCCTTTCCATCCCATTTCAGTCAGATATACTACATATTCGTCTCAGTCATGTTTCAAAAAAACATTACATGAAGATTAGATTATGCAGGACAAAAGTCATTCACAGCCCATGGTTTTGCTAGAAGACTGCACATTACTGAAGTCTGAAATGGAAATAAATTCAACACAGTGAAATGAAGACTTCTATTATAGCGAGAAGAAAACTCCAGCAATCTATAGGAAAAATTACTCTCTTCCAACCAAAATGCCTCATTTCCTCCTGGGTTTTTAGGATCTAGGTATCAAACAGTAATTTTATAGCACCAGCTATAGACTGTCTTTACCATCAAATCTCTGCCTCTTTTTTTTAAGGGAAGGAAGCCAACTTACTGATGCAAAGCTTGAACAAGCTGAATACTCCAGAGGAGAAGATGGACCTGTTATTTAAGAAGTACGCTGAGCTGGTTAGTAGAGCCAGTGATTTCATCAAGATTAAAATAATAGAGGGCTTATTATGAAATATTAGGTAGGCTTAAAATCTAAACACATAGAACTGAGGCTAATTGTAAAAGAAACCACAACACTGTGAAATGAAGAGTCAAAGCCCTTGGCACCATAATATTACACTATAACACTGTCAGCTATCTGACTTTTTATTTCTGCACCTTATGGTGGATTACTTCCTGTGCAAGTATTTTCTTATAAATCATTAAAGGGCTACATGGCCATAAGCTGGAGAATCTTACAGATTAAAAGGCTGCAGCATTTTACTGTTTGTAGAGTGCTAAAAAAAGGGCCAAGCAGAATATTGACATTGTAATTGGGTTTATGCAGAGATGTGTCCATTTCTCATCATAATGTGAAGTTCAGCATTCCTGAAATTCTCTTATTTCCTAGATTGGGCTCTGGCTGTTTATGGCTTAGCTCACTTTTAAAGGAACTTCATGCCTACGCTTGACTGAAACAGGTCATTTACTTTCTATATAATGTACTCTCTACTGCATTCAAATACAATTGGAGCACAGCACAGAATAAAAATCTGCATTTATAGTAATCCACAAAGGAGATAGCTGTTAAAGCAAAAATATTGATCATTAATTTTTGACATCCTGTGCACTGTCACTAAAAAATAATTTAATAAATACAACCAAAATGTTGTTGGAGAAAGCCTTACACTGCTCACTCAGCATGGCTAAGGGGTGTAGTATGATTAATAACTTGTTAGTTATCAGCTGTAGCAGCTACCAGACTCCCTGCTTCCTATTGTCCATGCTTCAGGTCACTTTTTACTTGTTGCAACACAGCTAGGGGCAAGCACTGGAATCAGATCCATTAGATAGGGCTTCCTGGGACTCATTTCAGCACCAGCGCTTGCTCACAGCCACCTTGCTTTATGTTATTTAACTGTTAGTACGTGCCATGGCACAGCTTATAGTGACAGGTACACAAGACAATGGAAGGCATCTGGTAAGTGCATGGACTGGTGTCCAAGGATGGGGAACCAAGCAGTGTAGCCATTTGAGCACAATGCAAAAAACCATGCTACTTAGAATCATAGAATAGTTTGGGTTGGAAGAGACCTTAAAGATCATCCAGTTCCAACCCTCCTGCCATAGGCAGTGACATCTCCCACTAGATTAGATTGCCCAGTGCCTTGTCCACCTCCAGTCAGGGGGCATCCACAACCTCTCTGGGCAACCCGTTCCAGTGTTTCATCACCCTCACCATAAAGAATTTCTTTCTTATATCTAGCCCGAATCTTCCCTCTTCCAATTTACATCCATAATTCCTATTCTTTCTATCACATATCCTATTAAAAAGTCCTTCTCCTGCCTTTCTGTAGCCCCCCTTCAGGTATTGATACCTTCAAGTATTGATAAGCTCCTCCCTGAGCCTTCTCTTCTCCAGGCTGAACAACCCCAACTCCTTCAGCCTGCCCTCATAAGGGAATTGCTATAGCCCTTTGTGGGCTCGTACTTGCTATTGATGAATGTATTATTTACTGATATTGGCATAGGCAAAGTGGTTTGGGTTAGTGAAGCATACTGTGTTTTACCTTAGCTTTTGCTTACAAACAACTGCTACAGAATTGCTTGTCAATAGTTGATTTTCAGAGGTTATGAGAGTCTCAAAAGTGCTGGGTGCAAGAATATACACTAGTAAATGAGTATTGCCATTTTCTGCAGTGGGGTCAAGATAAAACTTTTTTCCTAAATTAAGGGTTTAGGTCTCCAGGACAGCCTTCCAAAACTATACTTTCCTCTAATTTTATTTGATTTGGTGTGGCCCTGTAACAGGCTGCCCAGTGAGTTGGTAGAGGTCCCATTCCTGGGGGCATTCAAGGCCAGGCTTGATGAGGCTCTGGTCTAGTTAAAGATGTTCCTGCTTACTGCAGGGAGGTTGGATTAGAAGACTTTTGAAGGTTCCTTCCAACACCATGATTCTACCATTCTATGATTTCAGCTAATATGGTTTTAACAATACTTAAAAACTAATCATCAGCATCCCTTTTCTCATTCCTATTTACCAGCAAATTCTCTTCTTCCATACAAAAGTAACACTACATCCTACACATTCTTGAGAACTCTGAAATACAAGTTTCTAGAGCAAGTCACTTTTATGGGAAAAAAGAGCAAAAAAGCTGTGAAAATTCATATCACAATTAAGACCTATTTTATTCTGGGCCCTTTCTCATGCACATGAATGAATCATCTAAAATTTAGAGAAATAATTTTCTGCTAAGTTCAGGCTGCACATACAAAACATGAAGCAAAAAGATCCTTCTTTTGTGTTTTTAAAAGGAAAGGGACCAAATTCAAGTTTGTAAAGGAAATAAAATCTCAGCCTTAACTGTAGAAAAGCTATTTTTTTCTGACAATACTAGTACACCTTGATTAGATGCAAAAGCCACTGTTCTGATCCTCTAAGGTAAAAACACACAATAGACATGCTGAAAATTGGGCACAAATTGTATATATACTCCAAGATGGCGATTGCATTGTTTTGTGGTATGCCTAGCTGTGACTTCATTGATAATACACAGAACATTCTACTGTAATCATAAATTACACCACATCTGCAGAAAAGAGATCCCCAGGCAGTAAAAGAGAAATATGATGCCTGTTGACCATCTTGTTTGAGTTACACATCATTCCTCTGCACTCACAAAATTTCCAATTAACCCCAGGGTTATAAATACTAGTGGTACCCTACTATTAGATAACCTAATCTTAATAGCAGCCATTATTATTATTAAGATTTGAACATTGCTACTCATGTGCTGCTGGTTTTTAGCCAGAGAACATCTGGACTTCAGACATATTTTGCAATATATGCACGCCACTGATACAGCAAAGAGACCTGTTGAGTGTTGGAAACGGAGATGAAATCTTTAAAAGCATCAAAAGTGAAATGCTTCTTTGATGTGTCTGTGACGCTGTTAATTTCCTGTGCAGGAGATTTTTTCAGCATCACCAATAATAAGCTCATGTCAGAAGAAATGGCCAGTCTGTGAGGGGACTGTTATTAGCAATCCTGGTATTGCTCTTCATCTCCTTCCAAATACATCCTCCTGCCTGACAGCCCTCTAGGAGCTTCTCCCTCCACAGAAGAAGCAAGCTCCCAAATGAATGTCAGGGTCTGTCCATATTTTGTTCAGTAATTACATGAAGCAAAACAGCCCAAAAGAGGTCTGACACTCTGCCACCCACCCCCACTAGATGATGGGATCTCCAGAAATACAACCGCAAGAGGAGCCCAGCAAGAGGAGATGCCCAAATTAGTTTTGTAGTTTTGCTCTTCCCTGAAGAGCATACTCCTCTATCTGCAGCAAAGCTCCCACACAGACAGCATCCCTGAACTCCAGCTCCTCTTTTGCTATTGTTTTTATTCCAGAAAAATCATAGGTATTTAGGAAGCTGCAAAACAGAATGAGCAACTATTGCATTATCTCACAATCTGGAGAAATCTCACTTTAAAGCACTACCAGCTGCCCACTTCCTAATATAGAAACACAAGAAACTCTGTCTCAGCTACCCTTCAAATAAATTCAAGACAAAGAAGGAAGGGCTGAAATGGTGTGACTAGGGTATTAAAAATTAAGTCACCCACCCACACCACAGCAAACTTGGAACTGTTGAGCAAGCAGGATTGGTACACCCTGCATGTCTCTCGCACCTTTCCCATTAGCACTGATAAAAACAAATCATTTCCTAAGAGGTTAAGAAATTGTGAAGTCTTTTCCAAAATCAAAAGAGCTAATTTTCTTTCCTGTATTTAATTGATTCATTTTATTCCCTGTTTCCCACCCAGCATGAAGAACATCGTGCTGAGCAGAAAAAGCTCAAGTACCTGCAGAAGAGGCAGGCCCAGATCACCAAGGAGAAGGACCAGCTGCAGAGTGAGCACAGCCGAGCTATCCTTGCACGCAGCAAGCTTGAGAGCCTCTGCCGGGAGCTCCAGAGGCACAACAAAAACCTCAAGGTGAGTGGTGGCCTTATCAAGGTACCTAGCAATGGTGGGGAAGAAGATGCTGATGCCTTCTCATCAGTACAAAATTTAATTTCTAGTACCCAATCAAAGAAACATTAGTATCTCCACTTGCCCTATATAATCATTCCTCCTTTGGAAATATTCAAGCATGTATGGACATTGAGTTTATCCACATTAGCTAGAAGAGGGCTTAGCCCAGTGGTGGTAACAGATTAGGTCCCTGAGACCACAAAATGCATGTGCACAGACAGAATAAGGATACCAGCTTTGCTCCAAGGGACTCACAGAAGGCTGATGGGTGTTTTCTTGTAATGTGAGCACTTGGGCATTCTCAAGTGACATGTGAGGGTTAGCAAATCAGGATATTTGCATCAAGACATCAAATTTCCAGACAGTAAGAATAGCAACATGGTTTGTGGAAATAATTTGGATTATGAGAATCTGTTCAAAAAAGAAATTTTCAGGATTGTCAAAAAGCTGGGATCCATATGCCCTGTCTGCCTATTGCTTGGTGTATCACACCATTTAAATGTGAAATCTGTAATGCGATTATCCTTCTTGGAAAATTTTAGGTTCAACAAGTATATGTCTGTTGTGATCTTCCTTTCTTTCTGTGTGCATGTTAGTGGTGATGGTGTTATTATACAAAAAGTCTCTGCTTTGTTCTATCCAAAATCCTTCTTTTATAGAGATATAATGATGTGTAGGATTACAGTTGTGAATTCTCAGCATCTAGGATTTCACTTGATATAATCTCTATTAACTATAATGGGTTTTCATTCAGTTCCACCACATCAGGTGGGAGCCTTCACTGTCCTGCTCTGGCTTTCATTGTATGTTGGTGAGAATACAGCTGGGGGAAGGAATGGCCACATGTATACTAAAACTGTACACTAGGAGGACAAAAGTAATTTAACAGATAGTTAGGAAAACTGGAAGCAAATCTCTGTGTGCTCAGTTACAGTAACACAAACCTGATAGTGCCAATTAACTCTGACTGTCATTCATACCAGACCTGAGCTACATGCCATGATATTGATCCACACTGATTTACTAATCTGACTTTGGACAAAATATTTCAACAGAAATCTGAGTCAATTTTGAAGGGATTGAACTGTACAGTGTCCAGTGCTTTGCAAAGACTAAACTGGGATTTCTAAAACAAATCATATTGGTGGAACGAGTCAGTGGAAATTGTGGTATAGAGAAAAACTAATTATATTTGGAATCCGTTTAGTGGAATTCCTCACACAGTTTCTCAACTTATTAATCTCAGTGGCAGAGAGCATGATTTTTTTCCATTCTCTTTACATATAAATACTTTTTTACACATTTAGTCCTTACATTTAAGAAAGTCACTCTCCAACATCTTTCCGCTTGTTGGACTGTTTCACTTTGGGACTAATTTCTCTAAGTAAATCTATCAATTTCAGACTAAATTATAATTCTTATCCTATACCTGTGTCAGGTGACTCAGGAAAGGTACCTCAGCTGATCTTGAAGTGGGAGGAAGTGTTCAAATTTTGGCTACCTCTTTCTAAGAATTTGGAGACCTTTTAAGAAACCCAGAATGCAGGCCTTCCTCTGGTTTCTGTGCATGATTTGTAAAAAATTCAAAGTTCAATAAGACAGTAAGACAAAATACACTTGCAGAATTAATCATGATTAAATGAATAAATAAAGATATTCAATGTATTGACCTCTCTGAGGAGTTTAACATGATTCTTGTGATATTTGCCTTTAAGCTTTAGCTCCTGGAGACCATGAATCTAGAATTTTATCTTTCATTTACTGAAATGAGTGCAATTTTCTTTCACCTGTGACTATACTGAGAGGCCCCAAAACAGAAGAATCCATCAAATTTTTTTTTTTTTTAATCTGCTGCTTAAATAATTTTTATTTTGGTTTTGACAGGTCAGAGATGATTTGTAACACTTTAGCACTTGGGATTAGCACTTCTATTATGTTCAAAAGGAAAATAAAACTCTAGGGGATTGTGTCATTTCAGTGGCAAAGGAGAAATCAGGCCTGTCCAGATCATGAACCTCCTCTGACATGCCATGTGGTACATTATATGCACATCATGTCATATAAACGTTATGTTCACTCATCTGGTGTGTGGAATTACCATCAGTGGTGATGAATATGCAATGTGGAGCTGTGCTGAAAATCCACAGGCCAGATCCGGAAAGAAAAACTTTTGGTTAATATTGGATACTGGCCTCAAAATCTGACTTATTTACAGTTCAGCTATTCAGATTCTTTTCTTGCAATTATACTTCACAGTATAAAACAGATGTTTAATTCTCCCTTCAAGAAAAGCAGAGTAAAAGTTCATGTAATAGTAGAATGCATTCTCAGTGCAAGAGAGCAGCTCTGCTAAGACCAACAGTAACTCATTTCTCTGCAGAGTGTTCATGTTCTGCCAACTATCTAACAGTTGGGTGGCCACTTAATAGCTTGTTACGATATGAACATCTCAGGTCCCTCGTCCTTCTTGCTACAAGCAGTGACTGCATTAAGCAATGACTTTCATGCAAACGTCACAAAAGTCAGCAGCTCTGATTTTGGGCTTGACTCCAGACTGGTTCAAATTGTGGTGCCAGGTAATAGAGGAGAGTTCATTAGAAATGAGGAGTCCCTGCTCATATAATCTTGGCTAATAAGATTTCAACAGACCAACAGTCCTCCTGAGTTGCCCTAGAGAGGCACCAGGACGAGAGACAATCCTGCCCTTGCAGATTTTCTCACATTACAGTGATAAATCCCAAACTGCAAAATACCTTTACCTAATTTTATGAGGTTTTTTTCAATGCATTTTTACATTTTTAGCAGTAATACCTGAGAGTGATAGCAATGGGTCACATGAATCTGGAAGCAATATGGAGCACAAAGATGAAGAAAGGGCAGAGAGGAAAAGTGGTTTATAGGAATGTGAAGAGAAGCTCGCCCCACAGCTCAGAAATAGAGCATGGAGGGACATGGTACTCACCTAGTGGCCCCATGAGCATCTGGATCTTTCCCTGGCTTTCACAGCTAGTAAAGGTTAAAAATAAGGAACCATCACTATTCCCATGGTATTATCAGTAGCACATATAAGCCTCAGAGGTTGAATTTCCCTTAGGGAATTTAACAAATCGCTGCCACTTTATAAGGAGGGACTCTCAGGAGCTCTCTGGAACACATTCCAGTGCCTCCCCACCTTTCCTTCTCCCCCACCCAGCAAATATCCTCTTCAAGTATCTTTTTTCCAAAGCAGAAGAGCTCAAGAGAAATACTGTGCCCTGCAACTAAAAGCTGTCTGACTCGAGTCTTTAACCATGAATCTTTGTGTTGTCTCTGTGCTATATATAATTGTTCTGTCTCAGAAGAGAGGACGAGCTGCAAATGAGATCCTCTGAGTAACAAGTGCACTTTCAAAAAACACATTTGCATGATTGCTAATTTCAGGATATCTTGTTTCACCTTGTAACAGAACCGTGCATTGTGGCTTATGCACAATCCATCCATTTTTTTTGTTTATATTCTGCTGGATAACTTCAGAGAGCTTTAAATCACAGCAATGACATATTATAACACTATTAGGTCCACTGGAACAATAAAGCATTTTTGAGGAAGGATGTTGAGAAGCTATAGAAATAGGAGTTCGCATGAGCAAGTTCAGTTTCTCACTCTGTCACCTTGCACAGTGCTGCACCTGTACAACAGAGACCAAAGAGGCATGGCCAGTTTTTTAAACAGTGTATTAGAGATATAAGAGAGTTTCAAACAAAAATATAAAGGACTGCTTTTATCAATCTCATCCAGTAGGAGTGTCCCAGGGCAGGCAGTGGACGAGATGATTTTTAAAGTACCTCCCAAAACAAATCATTCTATAATTTTATGATATAGATTGGAAACATTCCCTTTCAAAAGAAAATTAAATGTTTCATTTTAGGAATACTGAAACAGTTATTTCAAACACTTTCCAATTAGCATTTTAAACTCTACTTTGGAACAGCAGTTCTGTTTCAAAATTGTCCTAAAAAGCGTTCAACTAAAAGTAGCTACAAACATTACACAGCTCAATGCCTGTCCAAGCAGAATGTTTCAGGCTAACTCAAAATCATTCTCAGTAATTAAAAAAAAAAAAGAAAATTAAAGAGCTCTTCATCTTGCTGCAAATTTTTTGAGTCCTATTTTCCACTCAGGTATTGAACCAGGACCTCCCCAGCTAATTTCCCAAGCTCCATCTGTAATATTTTCTTTGCCATAAGAGTGAGTGTCTTTCCAGGCTCACACTTTATTTTACTCCATTAGCAAGTACGCACACATGTTCATGTGCAACAGCAGGGCTTTGTGGTGATTTCTTGGCACTATGGTATTAAGGTCGTAAGTCTTCTCTCCTGTCACCCAAGGTATTGTCATCTCTATCACTGCTTGGTCAACAAAAGGACAAACATCTCCTACCTTGAACAGCTGTTGTCCAAGGTCAGGTCTGTGGTGTGCATGCCAAGTAAAAATTAGGTCACTTGGTATCATCTTTCTTTAAGATTAGGGCCTGAATTGACACTTTTCATGACACATTTATGATATCTCACTAGAGTCAGCCAGGGCTTTATTCAAATATATATATATGAAATATCCATATGCAATGTTATCAGAGATCTTTAAGGATCTTTAAGAGTGTATCATTTGCATGCTGTGGTGTGGGTTCTTAATGTGGTTCTTGTCATGATTTGTTACCTACAGCAGATATAGTCCTAGCCACTGTATGTCAGGTTTACATTCCCCAGAAGAGTAGCCTGCCCTGGAAACAAATGTGTGGGGAATAAAAATATTCCATATTTCTGGATAAAAGCAATTAATCCAGGTTCTTTCTACATTGTCCCTTATGTAAACAAGTTCAGACCAGAATTTTAGTAACAGGTAAAAAGAAAATTAATAAAATCTTCTTCAGGCAAAATTCTGATTTTCTGCTTTGGTTTGGTAAGAAACAGTCCACAAATTCCCCTTAATTCTACTACCTAATAAATTAGTGTAAATGTTGACATAAGTGAAAAAATTGGAGAAAGGAAACTGAGAAACTGGACGGGATTCTTCAGAAAGTGATGGATTTCTCTGGAAAACTGAACTCTGAAAGACCATAAATTTGCTGAGGATTCCTAGTTAAAAGGAGGTATTTAAAGGAATGATTTTTAATTAGATCAAAAAGAATTTCAGTAAAAGAACTTTTGACTACTTTGACTATATTATTCTTTCAAAGCAAAAGGCATGCATGTATGTCCCCTTTTTCAGGCTTGCTTTGATCTGACACTCTGCTCTACATCCATCTTTATAAATGCAAATTCTTACTTGCCTAAATTTTTTCAAGGCCACTGTGTAACTAGCTCTGTAAGTGTAGAATCATGCCTAATGCTGGAGAGGATGAAAGCAAGAAAATCTCCAAAGAGGAATGCAGGCATGTATAATCCTTCAAAGGGAAGACTTATGCTATTCCAAAACCATATTTTTCTGTAACCACTTATTATGCATCTTTCTTACATGACATTATTCTCTCCCATTTAACAACAGGAGGAAACAATTCAGCGGGCACGGGAGGAAGAGGAGAAGAGGAAAGAAATAGCTAATCATTTCCAGGGCACTCTGAGTGAAATCCAGGCTCAGATTGAGCAGCAAGGTGAGAGGAACATGAAGCTTTGCCAGGAGAATACGGAGCTGGCAGAGAAGCTGAAGAGCATCATCGACCAGTATGAGCTGCGGGAAGAGGTGAGAGCAGCACACTGGCTGTCGTAAGGGATAGCAGAGAGCATTGCCATCCTGTTCTTCATGATGACTCTCCTTTGAGGTGTCCAGAAGGGTAGCCCCTGCCTCACTTTGCCATCTGGGTGGAACTATGCATGCAGCAATCCCACTGAGGTATTAGGTAGCTGAGGTGCCACTTGCCTGTTAAGCTGCCTCCCAGCTTCCTTACAGCTCCTCTAAATGTTCAAGGAGTCCCTTTGTACATTCCTGTCTTGTGGTTTCTATGATAATAAAACATAAAGCAGAGACGCGTGTTTAGAACATTAAGCAAGAGAGAAAAGAGCTATTTAACATTTGCCTCCCAAAGGTCACCGTGAAGCCAGACAATTTATAGGCCAGAGGAGGCCTCAGTTTCATTTCGTCTGGTCTCTACCTCATCCCCACTCATGTGCGTTCACTGAGGCTCTCCAAATCCATGGTGTGCCTCTGCATAGAGAACTTATGGGGCTTGTCTTTACAGAGAGCTGTGCTCATCCTTCCAAGGACCACAGGCACAATTAACCACAGAGTGGCTTAGATCTGCTGGCCACTCAACAGCTCCAAAAAAGTATTTCCCTTGCATACCTATTATTGATGAGTAATTATTTGTTCTGCAGTTATACTGGATTATACTGATGACTTAATATGTAAACTGTAGAACTGGCAAAGATGCTAAGGTTCTTTTTAAAAAATATTACATCTTTGTGATGTAATATATAAAAATAGGTAACCTAAACAGGTTTCTTTACCCATGCAAATTTTGGCATAGTTTGTTCTTATTAGCTCTGTAGATTTTTTAATAATTGCAATAAATTGTAAGTTTTGCATCATTCTTGTCTTACAGTTGTTCAAGGAGATAGCAGTACATGCATGAGCTTGAAGGCCTGTACACAATTAAACATGTGCATTCATCAGAATTTATTTTCTTACAGCACCTTGATAAAATATTTAAGCACAGAGAACTTCAGCAGAAACTGGTGGATGCCAAGTTGGAGCAGTCTCAGGAAATGATGAAGGAAGCCGAGGAGCGACATCAGAAAGAAAAGGAATATGTACCTATCCTTCTAATCTGCCCATCTTTTATCTAACTTTAGGCCCAAATGAGCCCTGTGTGTTATTTCACTAATATATTGGTTCTTCATGTCAGAGCTGGGCTATGATAGATGAGACACTTCCATTGCTACAGTCAATGCTCCAAGTAAAGAGACAGCTCCTGAAATGCTGCTTTCATTGGCATTTAGAGTTTTTGAGCAGACTGCTCTAGCTAGCTAGCTAACTCACCATTACTACACAGTTGAGTCACTGTGATTATGGGGCAGGTGATGGAATTAGTTTTCAGATAGCTCTGAAATTTGATATTCCGTTCCCTCACATGAAAAACAGGTTAATTTAGAAAACCAGACCATACAAGAACAGACACTCAAAAAGGCTGGTGTCCTTCAAGGCTCAAAGTCCCCCCATGCATCCTTCTATGGGTTTAGTTTTGCCACAGGAGCTGCTTGCTGTGACAGAGCCTCCCCTTCTCTTTTGCAGAGGTTCCCCTCCACACATTGGTCTGTCATGGGCTCTTTCATGCAGGAAAGGTCTGGGGCTTATCGTCAGTCTCCTCTGACATTCCTCTCAACCTGGCAGAGTGGACACTTATAACAGGAGAGATGTCCCTCGCAGTAGTCTAAGTACCATAAAATATGGATGAAAAAGTGGAGCTCTAAGCCCTGTGGATAGAGTACAAGGGAAACACAGCAAATATATCTTACCAAAAATTGGCCAGAGGAGCACATATCCTCTTTCTCTTCAAGAGCTGGCAGCTGAGACACCCAATTCTGATCAGCATTACTCCCAGATAAGTATTAAAGGGGAAGAGAAGTTGGGGTTTCTCTATATGCACATCTGCATCTCACTGCATGATGATTTGTGGTCCAGCAAAGTTATTGCCTGTCAACATGAGGCCCATGGAAAGCAAAAACCCAAAATTTCATTCGTGGCAGTTAGTTCTTGACAGAATCAAAGCCAGGAAAGATTTCCAAGAAATCTTCTACAATTACTAAGCAAATTTGGGTTTTCTTTACTCCAGTCACTGTGAGTTTTGCTACCAAGTACCAGATTTCAGATACTGAAAAACATGTAAAAGATACAGCATTTGCTATGTGGAAAGCTGACATATACAGCCTTATATCAAATGACCTTTCTTGCTGTGTCTCATAGAATACGAGTTTTGGGGCTGCCTGTTACCTGTGATTGATCCTGTTTCTAGCCAAACCTTCTTTGGATATTTTATCCAGAAATGATAGGCACAGTTTTGTTATTTTAATTTCTTTCAAAGCATTGAAAGTCTACATGTGGGAGTGGGAGATTTTCATTATGGCCATTATTAGCACCAATGAAATAACAGGTTTGAAAAAAAGCTACGAATCCCTTAAGAGGTGGATGTATAATGATATGCATCATCTACAGAGAATTTTTTTTAAGCTAATGCTTAAAAATGCTGCCTTTGACATAGGCTGGTGATGTACTGCTAACATCACCTCAGAGCAATGGCCATTCAGCTGAAGAACTAAAACGATCAGATAAAAGACATGCAATGAGTCAAAGCACAATTAGCATGATTTCCCACAGATTCCTACACTGAAAAACTGCAGAGGAGGACAGGTAGCCCAGCTCCCAGAGAGCTGGTCTACACTCATCTCCCACCTCAGTCCTACTGCTGAGTTTAGTCCCACCCACCCAGCTGTCATGCCAGTGTCTGTGGGTGTAATCTATATGTAAGTACATATGAAATCAATATGGTTTGATGGAGTCCTCCCCTTCAGCTGTATGTCTCTCCAGTTCAGTAATGTGCAAAGTGAGAGCCTTACTGCATTTCAGCAGCCTGTGATTTGAGGGAAAAGCTGTCATAACTATATGTCAGCTCTCTCTATACACCTTTTTCTCATCCCTATGCATGACTTTCATGTAGGATTTTGGAGATGTCTTTAAATTAATTTGGTTTGTATTCTTTTATCTATTTGGTTACTCTTTAATGTCCTCCTCTGCAGTTTTTCAGTGTAGGAATCTTTGCTACTATACAAAACCTCCTTAGCTCAGACAAGGAGAGATATCCTCTCTTGCAGCCTTTGTAGATCACATCTGAATAGGCAGGTCAGTTCATTGCTTGCACAGTTCACACTACATGTGCAAGTAAGAATGCGATTCCATATATAAGGAGCAATGGTTCATACTTTGCGTCCTTCCCAAAGGGTCACCTTTATCCAAGGATGCAATTCTATTATTGTCACATAACTGGTCAGCACTACTTGAACTTCCTTCCCATATCGTGTATTTTCGGCACAAGTAATATAAACTTTGATCTGCAATGAACTGCAGTTTACAGCCATTGTGGCATACTAGTAGGTGACTGGAAGGTATTGATCAGATTTTTACATAATTAGGATTTGTAGATTCTTGCAGCAAATAGGGAAGCTTAATTTTATTTGGGCTAGTTCCTGGATCCATGTCTTTAAATGGGAATATATGTTCCCGGGGAGTGGCATTTTAGTCCTGAGCATGATGTGACTGTCTGGGACTCTTAGCAGCTATCACAACTCTAATAACACAGTGTAACATCACCACATTTCAGTGAGGTGCTGCTTTGTGAACACCACATGTAATATTTATTAACTTCTTTATACTTCAACCTCCTGGTTACCACTTCACAGTCTATTAATAAATGTATTGCTTCCCCTGATTTGTTTTCTCCAAGCTTGATGTTTGCAGATGACCTCAGGCTGCATAAAACTATGTGCTAATTTGAGCAAGCCTCTCTGTGGCTTGCTTCCACTACAGAAGAGTTTATTAATTCTTGGATTTTTACTGGCTGTAGAAGCTATGTGGGTCAGTAGGAGAGAAGTAGGATTTCATTAACAAGCAAAAGAAGCAGCTTTTATGTGCCTCCTTTGTCCATCTCTCGTGCTATGGCAGAAGACATAACACAGGAGGTGGGACTCTTTCATTATTGCAGGGACACTGAGTACAAATGTAACTCTAGCTGAGATTTAAGCAATACAGATAAAAGCCCAGTTCTTGAAAGTAATGATTGGCCTAGAGACTGGGTAGCTCTGAAGCTTTTCAAAGCACATTTTGCTAAATCATTCAAACCAGACACTCCACAATTTCTTAAAAAAAAAACCAAACAAACCAAAACAAAACCCCAAAAACACAAGATCCAAAAGAGCAGATATAGAAGTATGGAACTTAAAAATCTAGATTTCATCCAATTTTTTTTTTTTCCAAAACAGTATTTGTGCATGTAAAACATACCTGTCCCAAGAAACAAGTGCATGGACTGAGGCACATTTGACCTAAGCCTACTCATACCATTTCTTTTTACTGGCTGTTTATTGACACAACCTATTTGAAACCTTAGTCAGTAAGATTTAAAGTCATGAATTTGACATATTCAATGAACCAAACAAAATAAAGATATAGATAAACCAAATAGAATGTATTTCTTCATGCATTGCGTACTTGAGCTGTAAATCGGTCTTGTATAGGAAACTGCAGATGGCAAAAAATCTGTGAGTCCAAATCAAAATACAAAATTGATGGATGAAATATTTTTCTAGAGATAATATACATATATATGGGCAAAAAGTCTAGTATAGATACTCTTTGTGACATAAATTGTCAAACACAGGGAGGGGATTTGATATGTTGTACAGTGAGCATTTGTAGTGTAAATCTTCAGGTCTTTGGTGATATTCAAATACTTCACGTGTGTTAGAGCAGAAGTTTTTACTGTGTTTCAAATACATTTGCTGCATGTGTTTCTAGTGATCTTTTAATTCCAGTATGAGACTAGGATCTACTGACTTACACAGTAAGTCAATATATTGTCAATATATTTCAGAACCAAATTGTGCTATTTTAAACAGCACAATTTAATTCAACAGAAGAAACTCCAAATGTTTATATGTCATTTCTCAAGCTATCACTAGCATTATTTTTCTAATATACATTTGGTCTAAACAGTAAAATGCTCTATAAATATTTGGTAGACCATAGGCACTTTTCTTTAACACTTCAGTAAATGTTTCCTTTTTTCAGATTAAACCAACTGTTAGAATATTCACACAAACTTTAGAAATGCTGAGACAGAACTGAAACCTGCAAAAATCTGTACACCTCATTCCTACAATTCATTCAGTCTCAACCAAACCCTCCCATTGCAGCCTGCACATCAGAATGCCATTTTGCTGAATACCTTTGAACTAGGGAATCACATCTCCCCAGGAGCAGACAGGGATGAAACTGCAGTTAAGCTCTTCCTGAGCTGCCTCCTTGATCTAGGTAAGGCATTTATCACCCCAGTATTCTTCGCTGATGACACGTCAATGCAGATGGAGTCTAAAGATAGCAGACACCAGTAACTGTATAACATTTACCGAGCTGAAAGCTCACAGACTTTTTGAGGCATGCCGGACTGTGACATGTATGTATGCTAAGTCCTGATTAATGCAAAAGCGAGTTTGCCGTTCACTGCAGAGCTGGAATTTGGCCAGAGTTGTGCTGAAAGGAGTATTCCAATGACTCTTGAGAAATCAAGTGAAAATGTGGTTAAATACCACACGTCTTAGAGCCCACTGATCTGCACACCTAATTCCGAGCTGAATCTGAACTCCTTTTCAGATATGCCTTTGCATTTCAAATGCCCTATCCTATGTCTCTGCATAGAAGTAAGTTAAGTACTCTGCCTTGCCTAACTGCTCTAACTACATTCATCTGAAAGTCAGATCAGTCCTTATCAAGGTAGCAGAGGTAGAAGCATAGGTAGCTGGAGGATAAGGATTACCAGCTAATAAACTAGGGACCTAACAGTTTGCTTTCTGTTGCCCAAAACACAGCTCCTGAACCAAGCTGCAGAATGGAAGCTCCAGGCCAAAATGTTAAAGGAGCAAGAGACTGTCCTGCAGGCACAGGTGATTGCATGGTGTGCTTTTGTTTCCCATTTTCTAACCCATGGGGCATGTTGTGGATAAACTGTCCAAACTAACCAGACCAGGCTGTAGCATGTAGGATGTTTAGCCTGGACAAGAAGATGCTTTGGGAAGTCCTTCTTGTATGTGTTGCTTTTCAGTACTTAAAGGGAAAGACGGGACAACCTTTATTTATCACAGCCTGTAGTTTATAGGACAAGGGGTAATGATTTTAAATTAAAAGAATGTAGATGCAAATTAGATAATGAAGAAATCTCTCTGGGGAGACCTCATAGTGGCTTACCAGTTCCTGAAGGAGGCCCACAGGAAAGCTGGGGAGAGACTGATTGTCAGAGCATGTAGTGACAGGCCAAGGGGCAATGGTTTTAAACTAGAGCAGAGCAGGTTTAGATTAGATATTGGAAAGTTCTCCACCATGAGACTGGTGAGACACTGGAACATGTTACCCAGAGAGTTGGTGGAGGCCTATCCCCATTCAAGACCAGGATTGATAAGGCTCTGAGCCACCTGATCTAGCTGCAGATGTTCCTACTTATACAGGAGTGTGGACGAGATGGCCTTGGAAAATACCTTCTGACTCAACACACTGTATCATTCTATGATTCTATGAAATTTTTTACTGTCAGGGCAATGGAACAGTG
Organism: Turnix velox; assembly: GCA_013400935.1. NCBI lineage: Eukaryota > Metazoa > Chordata > Aves > Charadriiformes > Turnicidae > Turnix > Turnix velox. Next base: position 110,718 of record VZTY01028598.1, on the reverse strand, counting down.
AAATGGATTGCCCAAAGAGGCTATAGATGCTTCATCATTACAAGTATTCAGGGTTAGAGTGGGTGGGGCTGTGAGCAGCATGATATAGTGAAAGATGTCCTGACACAAGGTAGGTGGGTTGAACTAGATGATCTTTACAGGTCCTTTCATCCCAAACCAGTTTACGGTACTATGATTTATGAGTGTTCACAGTACTCAGACATGCAACAATGTGTGCCTTGGCTTAATTATTCACCATACTAAACTTCAGGCCAATTTCTAATCCAACAAAGCACCAGAATACATACATATCATGAAACATATTTAGTAGATTGGAATTGATGCACTCATGCACTTGTGTGGACAGGCATGTGAAGGCAATGTTTCCATTACTTTTAGCGCAATTTGTGTCTGATAAGGGCTTGTCCAAAGGAGCCTCTAGAATTTCAGTGTTTAGTTCAAATTTGAAACATTCAATAAAATAACATTACTTTTCAAAATTATTCTAAGAGTCATTCTGGAGTGAAAGGGAGTAAGAACAAGAAGCAGGCAGTATACATTATATTTTGAGAGCGATGCAATAAGTGGACTTGGATATAAGTAAGACCATTAGATGATTTTTACATCAAAAATAAACAACATTGTTAGATTTTCCTAGACTTACAAAAACAATCATATAGATTTATCTTCTTTGACACCTCTGTAAGAAAGGTCTCTGCCAGCAAAGCTTTGACAGGGACTGTCAATCCTTCAACCCCTCTGCACCTGCCCCTCTCCTAACCCATCAAGAAGCCTTCTCCCAGCCCTTAATCATGCTGGTAAGTTGTTCTAGCTCTGCCCGTGCAGATGGCCTAATTCCTACCTGTTGAGCAGTCAAGAAAGTCTTGCATTAAACTGATAACCTGGAAACAAGCTAAACGGGGCTTGGTCTTTCACTTGTTTTTCCAAATGCTAAGAATATCTCATAAACTGTACTGACAGGTCTGACAGGTTTTGCAATGAAATCTCTAAGACCTCCAGCTGAGATTGTCATGACTGCAAACCTGCTTCAAATTTTCTCAGATTGATCTTAAATAAACATTTGTGTTCTACCAGAAAGAGATCTATATGCAGGGAAACCACTGCAGCCAGTTAAATAAAAAGCTAGAATGTATTAAGTGTACATTTGAAATGGTAACGTTTTTAGAAAAATCCAGCCAAATGAGCCTGCATAGACTTTAGTAAAACATGTGCCACTTGCAGCCTTGCGTAGATGAAAATTAGGTGAATCACTTGATGAAATGAAACATGCATTTAGGTGTTCTCAAGTATGGGAGTGCTGTCCCTTACACATTTGGAATAACTGGGAATAATACCAGTGGTGATGTCAGTGGCAGTAGTATGGTAACACTTAAGGGCCTCTCCCATGGACCAGATGCCATCATGTGAGGAGGTGTGTGAGCACAGAACAGAAAGAGTGTAAAGAGTTCCTTGATGCTAACAGTACAGAACAACAAATAGATATTAATGGAGGAAGAGCTGTAGGGAAATTCTAAGAAGACACTGGTCAATGAGATGAGAAGCCTCACCACCTGCTATAACAAGCAAGATACCATTCCCCTTTAGATGAAGTGATAAACACCCTCTGTTACCTTGTTCTGGAAGGAATCAGGCTAGCTCAGCTTTGTGGCAGCCTGTCTGTAGGTGGCACAGTGTGCCTCAAAGTGGTGAGAGGAATCTGGCCCTAGTTGAGGGAATACATTCAAACTGCAGTGGTGTTTCCCAGGACGCTGCACACTCTCCCCAGGCATGTTTCCTAGACAGTCTTCTTTAGCTTCATGCTTTGAAATAAAGTGAGAAGAAGAAGCCATCCAAAGACTTTAATTTTTGGTAGCTGTGATAGTGCAATGGCTGGGCTATTGCACCCAAAAAGGGTCAAAGGGGTGTTCATGCCACAGCACCTTCCTACATTGCAATGGGGAGATGCCTTCACTTCCTGAAGCCTTGCTCTTACAAGTGCATCAGCACTGCCCCTGCTCTCCCTGCCCACATTGCCAGGGTAGCTGGATGGGTGGTGAGCAGCAGCAAAGGGGTTCTTGTCTCCCAAACTGAGGAGCATAAATGCATGCATGCTGTTCGCAAGAGACAGCTCTCATAGCTTGTTCTTAGCCACTATGAAAACATTAATTTATTATTCAAATGAAATTGCAAAAGCTATTCTATGGTACCGCCTAGGGCCCCAGCTGAGATCAGAGCTTGCCCTGTGCAAACAATATTAAAAATTAGAAGGGAAAAGCAGAGACAGAGAATCAAGGTGAGCTTTTTTAAGACATCAGCTCTGGGATAAGAGCGTGCATGTTGTCTGGCAGCACACAAAATACAACTAACCACTTAGACAGCTCCCTAGCAGTGCGGAGAGGATGGCCATCCTCCAGCCAGATGCCTGAATACTGCAGGGTGCTCTTGAACTTCCCAGTGCCCTGCTCCCACTCTGCCTTAGCCATTTTGTGGTGTGTCAGTATCCCTTTTTCTAATGAGATCTGTCAGGCTGGATAGATAAAATGTCCAGATGGCTAAACACAGCTAGCATACGAAGGAAGTAGATGTGTTGAAAGAGGTAGATATGTTGAAAGAGAAGACAGCAATGCTTTATCTTTATAGCAAACAGGATTAATCTGGAGCTTTGGAAGTGTTTTTCCCACTCAGGAAAAAAACAACAACAACAACAAAAAACAGAAACCGAGATACTCTTACAGAATGATTTATTCAAAAACATCCACAGATTTTAGACCTCAAAATACATCTTACTGACAAAATATAACCACAGATTAACTTTCATGTGGCTACCAGGTGTACACTGAAAGCAAAATATGGAGCTGTTATAGTCTTAAAAGCTGGCACATTGAAAGAGACCTTTCTTCTGCTCTGCATCATGAAGATGTCAGAAGAGACTGGCAGGGGATTATTTTGTCTGCATTTGCTGGCCTTGACCACAGCTGCAATCCACACACAGGCTACAAAACAGAGCTGACAAGGTGCCCTCTCAGCTCACTCAAGCCACTGTGCAGGGATGCCACTTGAAGGAATCCAGTGCAGCACTGAGTCCAGTAAAGGACAAGAAGTGCACCTTCTGGCCAAAGCCTTAGCCACCAAGTGGGGATTGGAAAAACAGAAGAGTGGAAACCGGAACTGAAGCATGATGTTGAGATGCCTCTCCCTGACATCCCTGGGACATCAAAAGCAGCACAGCCAGGGTAGCACCCAGTTCCCGATCTGGCTAGTTGGATAATTAAGAAGGCAAGTAACCAGCTCAGCAGATAGGCTGCACTGAGCTCCTCCATTAAAGCCTGCCAGAGCTTATGCCCTCAGGAGAAAGTTGGAGTTTGGGAGATATCTGCATGGTGAAGCAAGTATTAGAACTCAGGCACAGCTCTGACCATGCTGGCTTTCCTCTCAAGTTAATGCCATGATATTGTTTTCCATGGTGTAGGTCATCCTAGGAATCCTCTCCTGTAGGTGTCAGCTACAATGGTGTATGCAGGGCTTGTGAGGAAAGACAGAGACAGGAAATTTTTGTAGGCTTTAATGCTGTCCTCTTGAAGTTTCCATGGAGTTACTTAAGGAAATGGTTTCAGAAGTCTCCATGTCTATGTAATTCTTCTGCTTCTGGCTAGAGACACCATAGCTGAAACATTCAAGAGAATACAGCACCCAGAATTTACAGGTCTCTTAAAAATCACTGACATCAATCTTTCCATTCTTCCTCAGTTTACCTTTCTGCAGTAGAGGAAGCATCATAGTGTTTCAGTTCCCTGATGTTTGTGCTTCATGGTCTCCAAATGGAAGCTAATTTCCTTGTCCAAGCACAATACATATTTTATTATCTTCTGACATAGCAGAAGTTCACCATCCAGAAAACTGAAATGACTGTGGTTATTTTTTTTTTCCTGTTAATGCAGATCACACTCTACTCGGAAAGGTTTGAAGAATTTCAGAAAACATTGGCCAAAAGCAATGAAGTATTTTCCACATTTAAACAGGAAATGGAGAAGGTGAGTAGCAGCTCATATCTGAACACCATGCTAGTGACTGTCCTTTTAGATTTTGATATTTCTTACTGAAATTGTTTTATCTGGGATGGGAACATTACTGCACATTTTGGAGGGACAGGTTTGATCATCTTAGGCACACCTGGCCACAACTGACATCAGCTTAGATTTCAACACTGCAAGCTGAACATCTCACTCTCCCTTGAATGCTTTACCTAAAATCTAATGTGGTGGTTGGGCACAGACCCCTCAGAGATACCAGATGGGGAGCCTGCAACTGCATTTATCAACTACATGTCTTCCTATTGGAATGTTCGAGCAGAGCTGAAGCCCATCAGCACCTTCCCTCCATGAAAACAAAGTGACTGCCCCCTTGCAGCTACTATACTAATTTTCTGTAGTGAATCATAGAATAATTCTGGTTGGAAGGGACCTTAAAGATCATCCAGTTCCAACCCCTCTGCCATAGGCAGTGACACCTCCCACTAGATCAGGCTGCCCAGTCCCTTATCCAGCCTGGTCTTGAACACCTCCAGAGAGGGGGCATCCACAACCTCTCTGAGCAACTTGTTCCAGTGCTTCACCACCCTCACCGTAAAGAATTTCTTTCTTATGTCAAGCCTGAATCTATCCCCTTCCAATTTACATCCATTATTTCTAGTCCTCCCATCCGATATCATATTAAAAAGTCCTACCCCTGCCTTTCTGGAGGACTCCCTCAGGTACTGATAAGTTACTATGAGGTCCCTCCTGAGCCTTCTCTTCTCCAGGCTGAACAACCCCAACTCCCTCAGCCTGTCTTCATAGGGCAATTGCTCCAGGCCTTTGACCATCTTCGTGGCCCTCCTCTGGACCCGCTCCAATAGCTCAATGTCCTTCCTGTGTTGAGGACTCCAGAACTGGACACCATACTCCAGGTGGGGTCTCACCAGAGCCGAGTAGAGGGGCAAAATCACCTCTCTTGACCTGCTGGTCACACTCCTCTTGATGCAACCCAGGATTTGGTTGGCCTTCTTGGCTGCAAGTGCACACTGAATGAGAATAAAAAAATTAAAGCACACCTGCCTTCATAATAAAGAGTATTCTGCTCTGCAACCAGGGCCTCAAATTTTGATGCTCTGGTCCAGGCAGTCTCTAATGATCTTCACAGAGTTCACCCTGCAGAAGACCAAAGGGAAAGGTGGTGCTATATAGGCAGCAGTGTGTGTTGGAGGTATTATAGAGGTGACTAATCCAGAGGAAACATCCTTGACAATGTTGAATTAAAAGATACAAACCCTCTTTAGCTTCCCAGCAATGCAACACTGTGGTCTTTATTAAGTGACAAACAGAATGATGTCATATTTTGTTGCATTTTGATCTTATGATAGTTTGTATTCCAGGAGTTCTCTTTACTTTCACATATATAAGCAACTGGTCCCACTTTAGCACAACAGATTGGAGGCTGAAATTTATGTGGCAGCTACTTAAAACCCAATCCACCCTTTAATATAAATTATTACTTAGCAGAGCCATGAGAGCTGCCAGTAGCAGCATTATCAGTAAAGCCAAAGACCTAAATGAAAGGGCTGGCCTAATTTAACTGTGGCACACAATTGCTGCTGTGATTCAGCTTTTCTTCCTGCTTCTATAGATGACAAAGAAAATGAAGAAGTTGGAAAAGGATACTGCCACCTGGAAATCCAGGTTTGAGAACTGCAACAGAGCATTACTAGACATGATTGAAGAGGTGGGTGGTCTTTTTCTTCTCAGGATGCACCTCTTTCGCCACATAATGCTTAAACTGGACATTACCTGAAAATACCAAAAATCAATTTAAAAAATATTCTTAAAACTAAGGGTCTTTTTTCCAAGCTACCTTGACAGTTAGATATAATGAAAAAGAGACAAAAATCCCAACTGCTAAGGCTTTTAGATTGTGCAGACATTCATTACATCCACAAGAAACTGAATTATGTAACTGAATTTTAAGTGTTCTACAAATGTGTGACTGTTAATGCTCTTACATAGGAAAAAATTTGCATTAGTTCACTTCATGCTATTTTTTTCTGCATAAGAGCATCCACCCAGGGAATTAATGTGCTCTAACTAATGAACTTTAAATTCATGCCTTTTGCAGACTTCCTGTGTAGGCAAACTCTAAGAGTCTGAAGTAAGCATTGTGGCTCACCATAGTTTTAAACATGCTGTTTAAAATGCAGGGGCATTGCAGAGGAAATTCATCAGCATGTTGGAATTCATTCTAATAAGATAAGAGGGTGCCTGAAGTTTCACCCTAAGCTTACAATGAACTTGGACCAGTTCTTTTTGGTTAGCACTGTAGCTCTATGCTATTGCTATTTCTGTGAGTTTCTGTATCTCTGGTTTCCTCACTGAGTGTAGAAGCAAGAAAATATTCCAATTCAGGCTCCTCTCACAAAACTCAGAAGTAAAATAAGTTATTTTAGTCAATATTGTTTTCCCCCAAAATCACACCCACCAGAAGTCCAGATAGGTTTTTTGATACTTACTTGAATGGATATCTATTATGATTTTTCATCTCTACAGATCATCAACAAGTATTCCTGCAAATATTTTTGAGTTAGATTGGTCTGAATCTATATGGAGAATGCTAATACACTCTACTAATAGGTGTAAATTTCCTCTAGAAGCTTCATTATCAAAGACTATAGTTATTTTACAGCAGTTGGCAAAAGACAGCTACCTGGTAGAGCCCTGTGAGGGCTGCCTAGATCTCAGTCTCCTAACTGCCAGTTTCACCAATGAATTGCATGCACCCAAACTCAATCTGCACTTTTCTCTGGTGTCTTTTGACCACAGAAAGCCTTGAGGTCCAAGGAATATGAGTGCTTTGCACTGAAAATCCAAAGGCTAGAGAACCTTTGCCGGGCTCTGCAGGAAGAGAGGAACGAATTGTACAAGAAAATAAAGCAAGCACAGTTCCCTGAAGAGGTGAATGGAAATGGCATCTTAGAAGAAGAAAATGAAGCTGATACAAGCCCTTCCTCCTCTGGACAGGCAAGCATTGAACTGTGCGCTACTGACAAAAGCACGTTGAAGGAGCTGGCTGAAGCTTTCAGGGTGTCCCTCAAGGCAGAGGAGTCCCTCCCAAACAACAACAACAACAGCCACCCAGAGACCTATGACACTCAAACATGCAATGCAGTTTTGGTGCCAGTGCTCCCCTCTCCTCTCACCTCACAGTCAGAGGCCGGGAATCACTGTGAACAACCCAGCATGAGCACACCAAGGCCCATAGAAGACATGCCAACACCCACTGGGAGCCTGCCAACACCCACTGGGAGCCCGCCAGCACCCACTGGAAGTATGACAGTGCCCACTGGAAATATGACAACGCCCTTCGAAAGCCTGCCAAAGCCCACTGAGAGTGTGCTTCTGCTCCCAGGAAGGGTGCCAACACCCACAGAAAATAAGCCAATACCTCCTGAGAGTGTGTCAGTGCCCACAGGGAGCATGCCAGAATCCACTGCAAGTGTTCCAGCACCCCCTGAAAATGTGCCAACACCCCCAAAAAACATGCCTGTTGCCCTTGGGAATATGCCAGTGCCTACAAAAAGTGCACCAAAGGGTGCAGAACATGTGGATTACCCAGCAGACCCATCTCTCCTAGATCAGTCAAAATTACAGGATCTTTTTTCCCAGGCACAATGAGTCATCTCATTCAGCAAAATACTTTTCAAATGTTGACATCTTTCATGAATCAACACTCATTGCAATTGACATACATATATAAAAAACTTATAATTAATTTGTTGCATAAAAGATGGTCTGCTGGGACACATTTTAATAAGTGATGTAAAAAGCATCTGTAATTATAAAGTAGAATAGCAAAACATCAATGTGGCCTTCCTTATCCAAGAAGAGGTGCAGTAAAAAAAGGTGAACTTTTTCAGAAGTAAACTTTCACTCAGCACTGTGTGGTCTGAACACTCACAAGCTCTTAGCCTTACATGGTATTGATCTTTTCTGGTCCGTGCTTTAAAAGGTATTTTGTTTTCAATACGCCTACAGGATAGGGGAAAAGATCTTTTCTACTCAGTGCTTTAAAAGTCATTTTGTTTTCAACACAACTATAGGGGAGAGGAAAAGATCTTTTCTATATTCCTCATAAAATGGCTGAAAACATCAGCAATTTTCAAACTAATGGCAATTGTCAGCACAGTGGTTACAATCTTCATTCTGCATCCAACAGAAACCTGTCAGTTTGTCATACTACTTGAGATTATTCAGCTCACAAATGAGGTCACAAGCTCAGAAGCTGGTTGCAAATGCTGGTTTCTAGGCCAGGAACAGAAAGGAGAGTGGAACAACACTTGAAGGTACCAGGACGCATTCCAGAACCTACCCCAGAGATCATGCTTCCAGATTGTGCCATCTCTCTCAGACACAGTCATACAAACCTTCAACTTCTTCTTAGCTCTCTGCATGTGCTGATGCTTCTACGAGAAGGGTAAGCACATTCAACTGTCAGTTTGTTCATTGGGCTAGAGAGGAAATAATAGCCCAGAAGCAAACAGGTAGCAGGAAAGCAGGAATACCCCTCATGGATACCTTCAGGAACTGTCTACATTCTCATCTCTCTCTTGTTTAACTGGTTCTTCCCAACTGCCTGCAGACATTTTACTGCTTGATAATGCAGCCACCATGTCAGAAACGGGCTGTTATTGACATTGAGAACAAAGGTAAAGAAGGAAGGAAGCAAGAGAGCATATCTACTCAGGCAGTTCTATAATTTCAAGCAAGGAGAAGGCTTTTGGAAGAAGATTAAAGACATCCTATTGGCATATTTCTCATTTCTCATCCCCTTCCTCAAAATTCAGTCTAGGCCTTCATGAGCCTGAGCTGGATGGATCAAGGATTTTTAAAAAGGCAATTAAACAAGATGTCCAGAGGCTGGAAAGGGAAATGTTGCAATCAAACCAACCTACTTATATAGACAAATCTCAAGAAGACCCTGAAGACAAAGTGGCTCATTCAAGACAAAACTGGAATAAGGTGGCATCTTTAGCAGACTGTAGAAGACTGTGATTATAGTGTCCTTCTTGCAAATCATACTCCAAAAGCAGAGTTTGACTCTTCGCTTGCTGCCATTTTAGTAACTACCTGCATGAAAAAACTTACTTTTCTTCAAGTAGACCCTTAGAATGCTTTTAATTGTTGAAGATTTTTTTTATCCTTTCAAATATTAAATTACATAATAATCATCATCATCATGACCCTACAGCTTTAACTTGGTTCCATTTCACATAATCATTATGGTCGGATCTGTAGTTATATAATTGCTTCCAACTTCAGCAAGCAGAAAGACAAAGATCCTACAGATAAAAAACTTCCTACATAGTCACGATTGATTCTTACAGCATCATCTCTCGTGAATAATTACACAATCTTCTAGGAAAATCACTCCCACTCTATTCCACCTGCCTCATTTTCACCCTGTTAATTCATGGATCTAAAGCTGCGCTCACATACTTGCAATTCCTACTACCCTCCATGAGTTTCTACCCATTGTTGCCTCTTTTCTTCTATATCGTCTACCAACTGCACTAGTTTCCTCCTTATTCTCAGGCTATACATTCAACACTGAAAACACAAGAGACCAATCTTCCTGAGTTTAATTGCAGGATTTGGCCTCATGTGTTTGCAAGAGATGGGAGAAAAAAAATGTAGGGAGAATTCTAGCAGATCCCAGAGTGGATAAAGCATTTGTTGTTGTTGTGGTTTTTTTTTTTTTTTTTTTTTTTTTTTTTTTTTTTTTTTTGTACCTTGCTTTGGTAATTCCAGCACTGCCATCAGCAAAAATAAAGGTCCAGCTCTTCGCAGGTCTAAATCAGAGTAGTTTCTTTGGAGCCAACTGAGTTCCATAGATTGATGTACAAGGGGCTGAACTCCTATGAAGCTAACATTTTATCCTGCGAGTACAGATCCTGGGAGAACAGAATGGATTTACTCAATTAGAATTTGGCCAACCCATTGCATTTAATGAAGCTACTTTTAGGAAAAGTGCCAAAAAAACAATCTTTATTGACCACAAGTGGCCACAGCCCCCACTTTGCAGCTCATCCAAGCACCAAATGCTGCAGTGCTCCAGCTCACATCCTCTCCTTAGTAAGGATGAAAGGCAGGACACCATTTCTTCAACCACTTCACCCACTTCCTGCAGCTCTTCACACTTTCTCACACTTCTCCCAACCAATGATGGATCTAAATGTAGTCTGCTAGCTGCAGATAGCCCTTGTTAAAAATAGAGCAAAATATTATTAGATTCAGGTTTCATTTCACAGGATATCTAGGTTAGGGATGACAATACTGTTTGAGCTTGAGGAACAGCTCTCCATATCTTGGAGTGGGGGAGGTCCTGCCCCTCTCACCAGCTTACAGATATGCAGATCCTCCTATGCACCAGCTCTGGTGCTTGTCAGGCTCTTTGAAGAACTAGTCTAACTTGCTAGCCCAACAGCAAAGTAATCCAACTAAGGATAAAAGGATTCTTTTTCAGTCTGTTTGAGTGCTGGATAAATTGGGAATAGTCCTTCTAGCATCAGCAGTCTAGGAGCTCAGCTCAGGTCTATGGAAACCCTGCTCACTTACTACTTACTTGAAGCACCACCCAAAGTATGATCATCCTATTTCCATGGCTGGAGACAGAATACAGGACAAGATGGACAATGGGTGTGAGCAGCAGGGTAATTTTTTTTGCTGTTAATGAAGGAGTTCTCCTTTCCCTGCTTCTGCTGAGTATCACAGCCTGTTTGGGTGCCAGCATATATATCTCTGACCCGTCAGTTTGGGGTTTAAACTGGCAGAAACTCAACCTTTCAAAAGAAAAAAAAATTAAAATTTCTTGCTGGTGTTGCTCCCAAAATTGGCTTACTACAGGGTTGGGGTACTAGTGCTTCACTGAGAGTTTTAAAAGCATCCATGTTCCCTCCTACTTGGATCTGTACCATTTAAACCATGAAGAGCTCCGGCAGATCTCTTTTATTTCACACTGCTTCCAGTCCACAAAAGCTACCTTGAATGGCAGGCTGTGGCAGAGGGAAAATTGTACTACACAACACTGTGGACCTCTTAATGAAAGTTTTTTGTCCTAGGTACCAGGGGACTGGAGAGGCCTGTGAGGCCTCATCACCATGTGGCAGGTCAGAGAGATGTGCTGTGGACACAGAGCTGGGCTCCTTGCCAAAATGTTAACAGCGAGAGTTGGCTTGAGCAACTCAGGCACACAGATAGCACCAGAACCTCACACAGACAGGGAATGTTTCAAGGTCCTTCCTAGATTTAGCATCCTATGATTTGGCAGGGGTCAGCAATATTAAAATTGAGAACTGTGATGCTCAGTCCCCATTATCAATCCATCCCTTTGTTGAAAATTACTAAAAACAACAACAATAAAAGGAATAGCTTTTCAAAAATCTATATTTGTTGAGATTCATTGGTTTCCTGGAATTTCTGTTTTCTCATTTTATGTGGTTCTGGTGTCCTGTGGCTAACACTAGCAAGCTTCAGCCTACAAACTGCCAGCTCCTTCAGTTTCTGAAAGACAGTCACAAGCTGAACACCTTCAGTGTCTCAGCAACTGTGCACAGAAAAAAAACCCTAAGCAAATACCAAGGGAGGAATCAAATTGTTCCTGTTATCATGTTACTCAGCTATCTCTTCCCAGGTTTTTCCACCAGTTTCCACTGAATTAAAAATAAAACACTATCTCACATGACTTTCAGCATCTTCCCCCATCTCCTTGTTCAAGGCATTGCTCCCACCCACATGCCGCACCCACTGCCCTCACCAACACGCTGCCGTGTGGCTGTGCTCGAACTGGGTCAGTCAAACTATTCAGGTTAAAAATATCCCACCAACACCAAGAAGAGGTAATTTTAACAGAGATCATTACAGTGATCCAGTCGGTTTTTGGATTTATTATTTTTCTTTATGACAGTATCTCATGTAATGATGACCTGAAGTCTGGTCACAATAACTGCTAATTCAACTTTACCCATCCTTTGCTCATAAAGGAATCCACACATATGAATGCTAACTCTGGAGCACAACGCCTGCCTTTCTATTAACTATTTTAGCAGATGTCTCCAGACTGAAAATCAAGCATTGTAAGTCTAAGCCTGATCCACTACACAAAAGAGAGGGAAGATACCAGCTCCAGTATTTGAACTGTGCATTCTCTCTTCTGCTTACAAACAAAATGAAAGGTCTCAAACTTCCACCCAGACACCCTGGATTCTCACACATGAGAACAGGTCATGTGCCAGTGGCAAGGCAATTGCTCCAAATCCAACTCCTAAAGTTCGGCGTCACATCTGAATTACTTCAGCTGGAGATAGTTTGAATTTTAAGTTAGTGCTCCTAGACCATTGCTTGACTGCCACAACCACCCTTTTGTCTGATGTTACTCTGTACAGTTAGAAAGTCTGATCAAAAAAGTCTTGATGACAGAAATAGCAGCTTGACATAAGACCAGGAAGAGATGGACCTGCCACAAGAGAGGTCTTATTCAGCAGCACAAGATGTGTTATAAAACATTACCTACTTGGGTACCACAGACTCAGGTTCCTACACTTGATAAAGTTCTCCTGGGGAGATCAGTTTACTCAGAGCCTCATAAAGCCTGGCCTTGAATGTGTCCAGGAACGGGGCCTCCATCACCTGCCTGGGCAACCTGTTATAGTCCTCCACCACCCTTATGGTGAAGAACTTGGAAGAACTTTTTCATAATCTCTAATCTAAGCCTGCCACACTCTAGTTTAAAACCACTGCCCTGCATCCTGTCACTACATGCCCTGGCAAACAGTCCCTCCTCAGCTTTCTTGTAGGTTCCCATCAGGTACTGGTAGGCTGTTATGAAGTCTCCCTGGAGCCTTCTCTTCCCCAGAATGAGCAGCCCCAACTCTCTGAGCCTGTCCTTATAGGAGAGGTGCTCCAGCCTCTTGATCGTCCTCATGGCCTTCCTCTGGATCATCTCCAACACTCAGCAAAAGCTGAGTGCAACTCAGACTGCCCTCGCAGGGTGTTCTTGCATCAGGCTGTGCATGGATCTTAACTCCTACCAGCTCCTGTGACAGTACTGGTAAGAGAGATTGAAGGAAGCCCTTTGTACTTGACAAATTTTTCTCCCAAGTCAATCTTCACATTGCAATAAATTAAACTAGTCAACAAACACCTTGATTGAACTCTCCCCATCTTCATCAGGCCTTTCTCCCAACCTGTTGTGTCAGGGCATTCCTCCCTCCAACTGTGCTCTGCTGTTTGGTCTCTGGAGAGGAAGTGAAATGTTATTTCTCCCATCTCCTCTTTCATGCCTTCAGTTTTCAGCCAAATCTATGAGTCAGATTTCTGAGTCTTTCTTTTCTTTCCGTGAAAGGGATTTAGAGGGTAACTCCTCATTAATTAGAGTATTATAATTCTGATTAAGAATTCCTTGTTAATCAGAGATCCACCAAAAGCAAGACTAGGTTGATTTATACAGTGCTTGTTCACTGTAACACCTGTACCCTGAATTTCTGATGCCCAGCAATTATGTGAAGTTCTAATACAAATCCTGGCATTAACCAGCATACCACTGTTCTCACAGACTTCAGGAGAAAGAGGACACAGCCACATTGCCAAAACCCTAGCTTGGCTTCCCAGCTCTGCTCCAAGCTATTTGTTTCTCATTTGTTCCAGACAGGCAGCTCCTAAAAGCTACTTCTATTAGGATCTTCCCAAAGAGCAGAAGAATGGCTGGGCAATCCCACTCGACCTACTGCATAGATGCTCCACCTACACAAGCATGATGCCTTGCACTACATCATAGCACTAACAGTGTGCCCTATTACAGCACATGAGTAACGAAGCAAGGACCCTTACATGACATCTGTATGGTGCAGGGAACCTGAGGGAGCTTGCAATGCTTTATGTTCCTCTGGGCAATAGGTATTGTGCAATTGTCATACAACAGCAGGGGGAGTTAAGTGTTGCTTCTTTTTTTCTTCCTTTTCCATGCAAACCTGAGATAAACTGTCCTCAGAAGCAGGTTCTCTACAGAGCTAGCTTCAGCTTCTCCACGTTGTGTCTTGTGTTTGCCAGCAGTGAGGTGCAGAACCAGCTCTGTGGGTCTGCAATGAGCTAGGTCCAGCTCCCAGAGTGGTAAGCATCCATCACTTCAGCCGCAGCACAGGCAGGAAGGAAGAGGTGAAGTGGAACTCATACAGCCAAAGGGATTTAAATTCAACAAGTCTAAGCCCTGCCAGTTTTTAAAGTGAGAAGTGATTACAAAAACATCAGGGAAAACTTTCTCACAGGAGATGGCCCTTTAATGTGCACCAGCCCTCTCTTTCAACCAACTTGGCTGCTGTATTGCCTTTGGCAGTGAATTACAGCTACCAACCAAGTATTTTGATACCATTTGGTTCCTATGTCCTCCCTGGCCATACACCAAGCCTTCTCTCTAACTGCTGCCAGCTCAGCCAACCAGTCTAGCACTCATTGCACCAAATGGAGAGGCTGCCCAATGGCTAGGAAAGACTACCATGCAATCCAATATATTCTTTGGCAGAAAAAATGAGATTAAAAAGCAAGCTAAACTCTGTCACTATTTGTGTAACTGGAGTATCCTGGTTACAGAACTTATAACCAAAGCAGTCATTTAAACAAAGCTTTAAAGAAAATATTCTCTCATTATTAAATGTTGATACTTGATTCTGATTTAGTTTCCTGCTCCTCCTGTTGTTTCAGGCCTCAGAGGAGCTGTCTGCCTCCAGGTATTATCAAAGACATGAGAAAGGGAGAGCTCTATTCAGAGCCACCAAGAATCCTCAACTACTATTTGGGTCTTGTGCCAATAGAAGATGTTTCCTAAATATACAAGTACAAAAAGATCAGTTTGTCACGTGGGCATTAAGAGGTTTGCTAACACTGTACATGTAATTTGCTTGTAAGTAGGGGTGTTTCGTAGAACAAGTCCCATACAGCAAGACTATGATTAAACTAAGCCTATGATTAATGACATTTCAAACAAGGTATTAGTTATGTTGGAGCCAATCATATATAAAAGCTATCACTGAAAAAAAAAGAGTAAGAGAAAAGGTGAAAATATTTGGTCATTGTCCATTTATTATTTAAGTCTCCTTGATTTTATGGCCAGACTACCCTTATCTCCAAAGACTACAATCCAGAGTTATGACTCTCATGTAAGTAAGAGTCATGCAGGCATCACACGAAGGCAGCATTGATCTGTTATTCTGTAACTCTATCTGGATAACCAGGCAGGTTTTTATTTGGGAAAAAAAAAAAAAAAAAGAAGGAGAAATAAAAAAAGAAGAAAAAAAAAGAGCTCCAGCAGGATCTTTCAATTACTTGTTAAATGAGTTTGTAGCCAGGAAATGGGACACAGCAGCACCAAGACGGATGTGATGTTCACATGTGTTTTTCTCACAAGAAAACAAGTGCAGGGCATGTTTAGCAAAAGGGAGTAGCTTCAGAGTTATGTTCTATAATGGATTTACAGCACTCCAGGCAGGCCCACTGGAAAAAGCAAACTTTTTTCTTCATGGGAGGAAGGAGCAAATTTCTTCTTGCAACCTGGCAAGAGAGCTACTGCTGAATGCCACCACAGCTGATTCAGCCTCACAATCATTGCTCACATTAGCATTGCATCAGAAGGTCTGTTGGTTAAGGAGCTACACCAGAAGTGTCTCTGGAGTGTCTCTGTACATCCCATTGATGCTGGATGGACATCACTGAATGAAAAGTGACTGTGCAGGAAACCCAATGACTAATACAGATATCTAAGGCCAAAATATACTCCTGTAGAGTCAATGACAAAGCACAGGAGCTGGAGTCTTAACAGGAAAGCAGGTTTTGTTTTATATGGCCAGGATTTACTAGCATCAGAATGAACAGAAGTTGTTTCACAGAATACCATTGGAATGGAAACAAATATAAATCTAGCTGCGTGAAACCTGAATGTGTATTTTTAGGCATACACACCTACATGCATATGCAGCCTGAATAGTTCATCCCCCTCCTCTGATACAATCAGGGACGCTTTCAGCAGGAACATGAGCCCAGGCATGCTTCTAACCCAATCTGCCTGTGGCACCCCTTTTTAACTACATACTACATTATGTACCAATTAAAAAAGCTTTTTTTCAGTGGCTTTTTCTTCCCTCCAAGTTCTCACCAAGCTCTTCAGTTTCTTTCAGCAACATGGTAATTACCACAGCAGATCAAACCCAAAGTTCTGCAGTTTAGTGCTCAGTACCCCATGGCTCCCCTGAAAGTGGTCAAGACTGCAGTAATTACACTAGAGGAACAGCTTCCCTCAAAATATAGTTTCTCATTTAGTTTTTCTCCATTGGCTTAAAATAGGACCTACGATCCCTTCAACAAAATATCAATATGGAATCACCGTGTTCACTTGCAATCACTTGATAGTAGCTTATTTATATTTCTACCTCATAAACACATTATATTTTAAGGGGCAGCTATCCAGTGTGCTTCTCACAATTAATACAATACACAGATTTTCATCTTCAAGGTTATTCAAACCAGTCACAGCATCTACTTCCAAAATTAAACCTGAACAGCTACAGCTGGCTCTTCAGGGAGTGTTTCCCATCTCCAAATCACAACTCATCTCTCTTGAGCCAGTCTCTCCTTCCCCCATAGCAGTATTTATCTTTTTAAAGTCCAAATTGCCTTCATCTCTTAGATCCTTCCTGAACTTTTCAGTGGCAATACACAGAGGCTGAGAAATCATGCTGTAAGCATATGGAGCAAAGTCTGCTAAAATGCATTACACAGATGCTGAAAAACTTTACACAGGTAGCAAGGGTTTGATGCTCCTGTCCCCTGCAATGGGGTTTCACAGACACAGCGATCAGTGGCAGCGTGGGATGCTCTTTTGCCTTGTGCTGCCATACTGCATCCTCCCCTACAGAAGCCCTTCTGATATTTCTCAGGGACCAGAGGGCATATTTACATTAACAGATTTAATCCTTCACCAAAGCAAAAGATTCAGCACTCCATCCTCTCTCTGTTCATTCCTACTGGCAACAGTCGGCACAGCACTCAGATGTGCCCAAAACAGCTCTCACAGGACATGCTACGTTGCAGGAGTATTTCCAATATCAACAAAGTGAATAGGATTTCTGTTTCACAAGGGGACATGTCACACCCCACATCACCTTCTCACATAGCAGTCTTCAAAATGACTACATCAAAGCTTCATTTTAACTCACACTGAAAACCTGTTTTCACCGTGTCCTTTAATATTTAAGGTATTCAAAGAGCAGGTTGAAGAAACCAGGCAAGAGGAGAAGGGAGAGAGAAGAACCCACACTGTTAGCTGTCTGGTATTTATTACTTTTTAATACAGAGAAGTCACAACAAAATATATTCTAACAACACAGGCAAATGATATCATAACCAATTATTTTAATTTTGTCAACATTCATTTGCTATGTACATATTCTTCCATCTGCAAAAGTGCAATTCAAGAATGTCTCAACAAGAAGCCTTTATGGAAAAGTATATTTTTGAAGGATTTTTCTCACCAGTGGCCTTAAAACAAAATGTTTGTCCTTGGTTACCTGGTACAGCAAAATTAAGAGTTCACTGGGGAAAAAACAAAAAAGAACCAATAACAACATTGAACCCCAACCAAACAAACAAAACAAAACAAAACAAAAAAAAAACAAAGAAAGAAACCTGGTTAGATGGCTCCTTTACAGGAATAGGTCCTATTTTCCCAACTAAATTGATTGTGCTTACACTGCTCACTACTGGAGATGATGGGCTGGCTATAAAACATTGCAGTCTGAATGACTCTGCAGCATTAGACAGAACAAGAATTTCAGGCTGTTCACCTTGGCAGATGTCAAAATTACACATCAGCATGTAGAAGATGCCCATCATGGTGACAACAGTTATCAGAATTTACTTTGAAACATCATACTGATGGATTAATTCAGTTTCACACATACAAAATATTAAGTCTATCCAAATGCAAGCCTCCTGTGGAAAACAGAGTTAACTGCTGGAAAGAAAAGCATCTGCACATGCAACTCCTATTATTATCACAAGGAGTATAATGCATTTCAGAAGAGTAGAATGAACCTTCAAATCCAGAGGGCTGTCATTCACAAAACATACTTCAGGCACAATTTAATCTGGCCAGTGGCCATGCTGAAAAGAATATACAGCATCAGAAAAATGAAAGGTCAAAACTTCAGACAAGCAAGCAAAGCAAGTAGCTCCCTAGTTGGGAAATTATTTCCCTTTTGACACATTTAAAAGCTGAAGACTATGTCCAGTGATCATCAAGACAGATGAGCAAACCAGTGGCAGTGTAGTTTAACTTCTTAAGTAGCCATTGGGCTACAAAGAAATTAACTCTGCCTTTCTACTTATGCAAAGCCCAGCCAAAACTCTCAAACCCAAAGGGTGGACCTGACTGCTTGACAGTAATCTGATGCACATTACAAAAAATACCACATTTTGCAGTAACCCATGACCAGTTTTCAGTACTGGCAAGATGCATCAAAAGCATTCTCTATAAATTAGGGGCAATTTACTTTGTAGAGAAAGTTCAGAGCAATCTTCCAGCTCAGCAGTTTCCATCGAGGATCATTTTTACTGTGCTACATGTGCTGCTGTCCTCCAGTAGAGAGATGTGTTTTGCAAGAAAATAGACATTCCCCTTATGCTTGTCTTAAGGCTGGCCAAATTCCTTTTTTCCATGTCTACTCATTCTCAATTGTCATAGATATCTGAAGAGGCATCTAAGTACTCAAAGACCAGAACTATGAATTAAGCTACTCAAAGAAAAGCAAATGAACAACTCTCCCCTACCATGTCCATTGTACAGTGACACATCCCCCTGCCAAGTGCATGAAAAAGTGGGTACAGAACACTACACAACCTATATGGGAATTAACAATCTAGATTCTTAGCATGACTGACTAGCATTGATTACTAGTTACTGATGTATCCTTTAATTTTTCTCATTACAGGAGCTTTACTTCTCCCACTCCTACAGGCAATGATTACAGTGCTGGTCCCACTGCAACTGGGCTTGCTGTAAGTTAAGTTTGTGGTAGCCACAGCAGGACAGACTGTAGCAGAAAACTCCCAGGCTCCTTCCCATAATTCTATCTAAAAAGAACACAGGTTCTGCACAAAACCCCAAGGATCTGCTCTAGACTCAAAACCAAGGAAAGAAACAAGGACAGAAAGGGGGGAGTGCACTGATGAAGACTACCACAGCCATCAGACCAGCAGCAGATTACCAGTGTAAATATTTGAAATAGTCTAGATAGGGAAAACATTAACATGAGCTGGCTGGCTTCTATCGACCTTACCAGTCATTAAGTCATCTGTGCAACATAAGCCCTCTGTGGGGCTCGGGCATTACTTGAAGAGTGGCTAATTCTGAAGACAGCCAGGAAGTAAAACAGTGAACTTGGCATTTTTTTGTAAAAAGAAACATGTATATTCAGTTTTATGTACAAATTATTTCTTAACTTAGCAGAAAGCATAATTCTCAGTCCATTATATGACAAGCCTTTTTGACTTCTGACTTTTCTATTTTCCTTCCCAGGGTGGCAGAATATCAGGGCCATTTTCAATGTCATTATTTCAACAGACATACTCTTTAGAAAGAGAAAATAAAAATACTTCAAAAGAAACAAAACATAACCCCACTTCATAAACAGAAACATAACCCACGCCTCTCAGGCAGAAAAACACTCCATAAGTACACTATGGAGAAAAGCAAAAAAAAACAACCTCCCCTAAATCTCAATTGGCT
This sequence comes from Turnix velox, assembly GCA_013400935.1. NCBI lineage: Eukaryota > Metazoa > Chordata > Aves > Charadriiformes > Turnicidae > Turnix > Turnix velox. The sequence goes on along the minus strand of VZTY01028598.1, from coordinate 90,885 downwards.
TGAGAAACCAAGTAAGAGATTAATGACCTATTTTAAAAATTTTATTTAAGGAAAGGAGAAATGGGAACCAAGAAACAGCAAATGCAGAGTCATAAGGGACAAGCCCTGCCACATAAATTCACTGCCCCATGTATAGTCTGTTATGCACAGCAGAGAGGCATGTACAATGTAAATAAGCTGTATTTGCTTTCTTTGAGTTTTCAGATCCTGGACTTAATGCAGCTTTGAAAGACAAAGGCGCAGCAATTAATTGCAGACAGAAGTGCAGCAATCTACTGTTTTAAAAAGCAATGTGATGTTTTGTACTCGGTACCTCCCAGCTCTTAGAAGTGTGACAGCCCAGATCCCACTTCATGGTCCTTGTTCTGCACCAGTCACATCAGTCTCACTAGTCCACAGTAAGCAGCAAAGCCACAGCCCCACCAGACACATATAAACACAACATCATTCTGCTCAGCCTGTTTCTTCCCTATAATGGCTGTGAAGAAGCATCTTTAAATAAAGTATTTTAAGATCTCAATCTTGTTTTAGTATGATGACTTGGCTGGGCACATGGCAGCCCCAGTGTAAGCAGCACTACTGCTCTAGGGTCCATCAGTGAGGGCAACACACAACAAACACTTGCAGCAGGATGACACTAAGCCAAAAAAAAAAAAAAAAGATAACAATTCATTTCAAGATTGCATTTTTTGGCATACTTTTACATTGACTTGTCACAATACTTCTGTTTACCCCATCTTGGGAAATGTAAAAGAATGCCTGCTGAGGTGACTGGTGGTGCATGGCCAGCTCCTGCAGCCATGGGAACTGATGTGAAAGGCTCAATGAATCCAACAGTAACAGGATGGTTTCTTTACACGGATTTCCCATTTCCAGGAAGCTGGAGGGACAACAACCCCACACAATTACCCACTTTCCAACCAGGCATGTTTCTCCATCCTGAATGTCTCTCCATGCCCTTCCTATTACAATTATACAAAAAAATAAAAACCAAGTAATTTGTAGTTGAACTTTACCCCACACTCGGGAGATATTCAAAGGCCATTAAATTGACTTGCCTCCAACCTTCACAGAGATCTTGCCAGGAGGATTCTGGTTTTTACAACATATATATATATATATATATATACATATCAATATGTACACAGACAAATAAGCTGCTCTTTCAGTTAGAAAAGAAATTAAATTTGATCACAGAATGAATCCTATAAAAAGATATGTAATAAAAGTTGAAATACCCATAAAATAGCTATTACTAAAGCAAAGCTTTCATCAATAAGCCTCCAAAACTTTAAATGAAGAAAATGGCTTCACGAAGTGGTAGTCCAGATTTCCACAGTGAGGACACTGCTGGACGTTGCTGTATTCAGAGAAATACTGCATGCCAATCCGTACATCTATTACTGGCTTCCCACAGTGCTTACAGTTCAGTCGAGCCTGTAAAAAGCAAAGAAACAAACAAATTCATCTTCGCTCTTCATCTTTGAAAAAGAGAACACCACATGGAGCCACCTGCCCTGCCCTCCATAGCAGGAGAAGTGGTAAACCAGGAAACTGGCAGTAATGGGATCTTTGGTAAGGACGTTCCTCATCTGTACTGCTAACTCACAGGTACAGACAATGTTTTTCAAACACCACCAAATTTTGGAGAATCAGCTACCTCCCACTCTGATCAGGAGACGGTAGAGAATTTCAAAGTGTATATAGACACATGATTTGTATTGATTAATCTCTGAGCCAGTTCCTCGGGCCTCAGCACAAGAAGTACTGTTGCAATAAATCACATGAAGCAAAGAGCAAAAATTTATGTTTATGCTATGCAAATTATTTGCTTAGGTTGAAGTTTGAACATGATTTGTCTGTGAAACAGAAAAGCATTGTAATCTTTCGGTTTAACAAATGTCTAGCTCAATCTCCTTTTATCAGCATGGCATAGCATTGTATCACTTCAGGTATCTATTTAAACATTTATAATACATATCAAGTTACACAAACCAAGCATCTCTTCAAGCACACCATCCATTCTATAAAATCTAACACAGACAGGACCTACATTAACAAGGTAGAAAAGACAAATAATTAAAGGTCAAGAGAGAGGAGGGACAGAACTATTAATGTCTGACAGTAACCAAAGAAAAGTTTTCATAAGAAACCTGAGAAACTCAAACCATTTCGTGCAAAGACAGCAACTGACAATGTGAAAGCTCAACATGCCATTTGAAATACTCAAGAGAAGCAGAAGGGGTGTGAGACCATAAAGGAGTTTCTGAGTAAAGGCAGCAAATGAGCAGCCAGGGCCTGAGCTGTACTGTAACTTAAACTGACAGGCCAATATGCTAATGAAAGCTTCTACTCTTCATGGAAAAGAACAAAAAAATATTTTCTATGGCAATCTTGATTTAAGGAATATTGCCCGGGATAAGGACAGGAAGAAATTATTTGAGACAAGACTCAAAGGGAAACATACCATGAACTCCACAGCCATTTGCTCTACTTGAAAAGCACAAATTCTAAGAAATACAATCTAGTAGGGCATGAATCTGCATGATTTTCTTTACCAAGTTATTGCTTTCCCCTTGCTACTGCCCAGCACATCAACTATCTGCTAATAGTGCCTGCAATTCATCATCCTACGTGCACATTTGTGATGTATAATTAAATATTTTGAAATAAGGTGTGAAATCATTCAAAATAAAATTAGAAAGGCAATCCAGAGTCAAATTACATACCATATTGAAATGTCACTCTTCTGGATCCACAGAATCATCCGTAACAATCATGGTGAAACAATAACGTACATTTATCAATCACAGTCACTGCAGCTAATGATTTCATAGTCAGTTCTATTACTTGCCATGAACTGTCACACTGTCCATTAATCATGTAATTTAGATTCTTTTATAACGAGACCTTGATAATTGTCTTGTACATTCAACAGAAACAATTCAGATTTAAATTTGCTGGTTTTTATGGAGCTAGCAAGCTTGCTTCACTGTTGTATCTTTAGAAGCCCCTATTTTTAAAAAAAAATTACAATTTCAAGAGGCACTGAATTTGGAGGTAGTATCTCTGTCTTCAGTTATAATTGTTACCAATGTCATTTTAAGCATCAGCAATGCCACCGTTTTTTTGAACAACACATTTTGGTAAATATGTTACATTTAAAATGAAATGACATTTTGCATACTGTCAAAGCTGTATTTTAGACTGCTCTACAGGACAAGCATTGACATGAAGTAACCACATTCTGAATGAGTGCATCTCTCAGGGACTCCTGTCTTAACCCATGGACAAAACCTGCCTGTCCCAAGGAAACAGCCCACTATGGAGCATCCCAAATGGACCACCAAGTCATTCCCAGGCAAACACTTCTTCCATGGCTGTCTATCCCTACCTGCACAACAAAAGTGCTCTGCCCATCACATGGAAAATTCTCCTGGATGTTGATAATCCTGCTGCCCTGGGCATGTGTCTGCCATAGAGTAACCTCATGCATTGGGTCTTTCTCAGCCCAGGTATAAATTAGGTGAGCATTTAATGAAAATAAAAGTTGCTCTAGTCTGTGGTGGGATACCATCACCAAAGTCAGTGGAAGCAAAGATGGAGAGCTGGATAATCTTTGAGCACAAAAACTCCTTGGACCTTTCCATTCCCTTGACTTTCTTTTCTACTGTTATCTCATGATAAAACACAACTGAAGCAACTAAAAGAACCCAGAACACTCATAATATGCTAAAAATATGCAGTTTTCATTAAAATATCACTGCAATTATAACTGATGTCAAAGACACTTGCTAGGGTTCATCCCAAGCACTCAAGATTTAATTGTGGATGCTGTTAAAGGGGTTTTATTTTAAAATATTAAATATTAATCGGTGATTGTGGCACTGACTACATCTAGCTATATAATTACAACAAAGGGAAAAAGCCTCCTCAGTCAGTTTTCTTGCACTGCACTCATAGGTACAGGCTGTAAAGGAAGGATGGAAGAAGGGAAGGGAGAAGAGATACACAAACCTCGGCTTTATTTATCACCAGTTGGAATTTCACCTTTCCAGTCTTTATTTACACACAGTACTAACCTGACAACAGGGAGATGCTGCCAGAATATCGTAGGTATACATAGTTCCCAGCTGATGCCAGCTTCCATCCCATCGGGACTTGCACTTAATGCAGATAATTTTGTGCACCCCTTCTAAGCAGTCTACACAAACAGCGTAGAGGTGCATAAGCCTTCCTGTGGACAGAAAAGAGACACTTGTTAAGGAGATTAGAACAGAACATTGAAACAGACATTTCCTACAATGTGTTAATCTGTCCTTTAGTGATAGAAAACACATCTTAACAAAATCTCTATTTTTAAAACAGTGTTTCCTTACGGTTAATACACAGCTTTTGACTGAAACTGTTTTCTGTGGCTGCAAAATTCAGCAGCTAGTCACCACCCTGCTCAGTCTTCCTTCCTCCATTTGCTGGTAGACCTTAGCAAAATATTTTATAAAAGGAGCTGATGAAGCTCCACAAACAGATGCCAGGTTAAGCCATGTAAGTTCAGCTGTAGCATTTCCAAACCCATGATTGTGCCCTACCTTCATCCCCACCTGACAAAAGTGAAGAACTGTTGAAGCTTATTAACAAGCTGGGTACAGATTCGTTTAATGCTTGCCAAAATTTTCCAAAAAAGGGAACGAAGGACATAATAATTAGCAAATAATTCGCAAATTTTATGTATTTTTTCCTGACCACTTATTAATAACAAGAATATTTTAAAACATGATATAATACACATATACAGACTTTTAACATGCCATTCAGAACTACAAATCTATTGAGTTCTACTGTCACCTTAGGTTCCGTATGCAAGGTGACCTTCAAAACCTGAGTTATGTTTACTTCCATGAAAAGTCAAGCATCTCCATCTTGAAAATTAAATATTTTCTCTATGTAACTGTGGCAGAACTCAACAATGAAAAATCTAATATGCAAATTTCACATAAAACGAACAGCCCTACACAAATGACATACATCTGTATTCTAGATTATGTCTGATTTGTAGTGATTTAATCAATTTGTAATTTGTTGGCTATTGGAACTGGGCTGACATAGTGTTCTAATTCTGTACTCCATTTATGATCATGTACCAATATGATCATAAGCCATAAGACAAAACTAAGTAGTGTAGTCACACATTAACTACAAAATGGGACTGCATGTGATATGACTTTAGTTTGGATTGCAGTTTGTGCTTTACAGCAGCAAAGTACTGAACACATCACAACATGTAATTTAATGAACCTCTTTTCAATTAAAGAGAATAAAATATGAACAATCTATTAGTCTATATCAAATACTTTCAAAATTAATGGCTTGGGTTTTAAGCCAACTATTTTAGAAAAATGAGAAGAAAAATCAGATTCCATATGCAAAATAAACTTGCCTGTTTCAAGCAGGCAAAAATTAAGTTATTTCATATTGGCATGTTTGGCTCTAGAAAATGTTCTGAGACTAAAGTACAAACTCAAGATAGGAGACATTCAAATAATTGCATGCACAGTGGTTTTGTGTTGTGCAGGAAGGCAAAATAATTTTCCACATCTGAAGTTCTGCACTTTTTACTCACATTGAAATACCACATTCCCTCACTGCTTAATTTTCAGGATCCTTTTCATTTAGGAAATGAGGTACCTGGTATCTTAAGCATGACTAGAATAAAATAACTGATTTTCTCTACTGAAGAGAAAATAACACCCTGGGGTACAGCACCTTGCAACCTTAATTTCATTTTGAAGAGCACTTCTGATAATAAACCATTTGACCCAGGACAAGTAAAAATGTTAACAATTAATTATTTACAGCATCTTGTCTGAGCAAGTTTTTCAGATCTATCCTCCAGTGGGTAAGGCGCAATTGATTTAAAAAATAATTTTGCAGAGTTTTATCCACAGTAGCAAATATTAACAAGCAACCAATTTTGCTATTTCTACAACAGCTATTAGCACTGGTAAAACCACAAGCAAATTGCACGCACCTCCCCACCAAAGCAGACAATCAATGCTATGTCACATAAGTATGTTCTGCTTACCCTGGAGCTTTTTTAGCTTCTATATTTGCCTATCACTTTTTCTCCCTACAATACATTAGGCAAGACAGAAACAATAATGTTAGCATGAATACAGCCTAGTGACTTGGTGCACAGTGACTTAAGAAAAAACAGTTTGTTGAGCTAAAAAATGTTACATAATGTAAATCATGACCGTGTATAGGATATAACAAATTCTACTGAAAGGAGAAAAACCTAATGTTAAAATACCTTGCTAATGGCTTCCCAACACACTCTTCATCATGTAAGTCTACGTTTTTGAACACCAAACTTTCTCTGACTTGTTTTGGCTGTGCTGGCTGCCAGCATGCTGCAGCTCAGGCATGTTTTGCCATGTACCATCCCCATCAATTAGTTTGGCAGACAGCTTTCAGGAGGAGCTGAATCTCACCACAGGTCATATCCATTTGTTTCTCTAGGAAAAAAGTAATATGTGCCTGGAACTCAACTCAGCTTGGACATGATCAAGATGCAGTCCAAACAGGCAGGAGTTTGCAAATAAATCACTACACCATTGCTGCTTCATATTAAAAACTTACTTTTACTATGCCCAACCTCTCCAGGCCAGTGTTAACATGGCCCAGCCTATAGCCCATAAAAAAATTTAGCTTGCTCTAATACAAAAATGATACTCTCCAGTCTGAAAGCAGATGAAAAGCATCTCATTTCACTGCTGGTACAAACATAACTTTCACCTATGCTGTAACACAGCACGCTTAAATTTAAGAGGTTCTTTAAAAGGTTAACGTATATCTTGGAGTAAAGCTCACAATACATAAAACAGCATGCACATGCTGTAAAACAGATTGGCTGAAAACCCTTCCCATGGTGTACCTAGAAAATGGATGAGAAACCTCTTAGTTGCAAGCCCAAACACAAGGCATGGCTCTTTCTACAGGACACTCGCTTTTTCTAATCCCTTCTAAGTGTTTCAATCTGACCCATGAGATTAATTTAGATGAGACTTCAAGCTTTGCAGAACTGCTTAAAAATGCAGAATTGACATGAAAAACTACAATGGGAGGGGACAGGGCACAGAAGGGACTTCATCATTTAATGAAACCTAGCATGACTGACAGACAACCTGTACCTTGAAGGTGACAGGGAACATCATATTCAATCTCATCGTGTCTCGATGGGCTAAGGAACAGGGTCCCGTCCACCAGCGGAAACTGTTCAAACACTGGGAGCGCCCTGTGACACAGTGCACAGTTTACAACGTTCCTGTGGCTGGCACTAAGAGCAGCAAGGATGAACTTCCGAAGGTCCTCCCCTTGGCCCACTTGGGCATCATCTTCCATTCGCACATGGAAAGTATTTAATTTATGCCTGGGGATGTGAGTGAGCAGCTCAGACAGATCAAGCCTTCGCAAAAACTGCACAGGGGCATCGAAGTGTCCTGATCTATGTGCCTGCAAACCAGCTGCCCCACAGTCAAAATGCACGTTCCTGAACATGCCCCCACCAGCCATGTTCTTCTTATGGGGCTCCAGGTGAATGGCGTTCTTCAGAAATTCTCCTAAGTATCGTGAGGAACGAGGGCCACTGAAATGCGAGGAGGCAAGAATAGAGTAGCCGGTGGGTGGGGACTGGCCAGGAGAAACACAAGGGGAACGAACACCATAGCTGCCACCTATGACACCCTTCTCCTGGGAGTTCTGCCTGTCCATCGAGTGTCTTCGCTGGAGGTCATTACTCAAGCCTTTCTGCGGCTTGTTGGCCGGCCTGCCCTTTTTGGCCTCCTCTGCCGACTCTGACATTGACTTTCCTGTACTCTTCTCCAACACTGATTTTTTCTTCTTATCATCCTGCATTCTCTTCACCTGGTACCAGTCAGTGTCCTTCTTTAAATGACCCTGCCCACACCTACAGGAGCAAAAGCGAAAAGCCAGGTCATATCCCTTCTTCGTCCACATGTTTTGGCGACACTGCTTTTCATTCCAGCTCCTGGCTCTGCCAATGCAATTGAACTGGACAAGAATGCTGCTCTCCCACTCGTAGAAGCACTGAAGGTGCATCCAAGTGCTGTATGGACAATGCTCATTGTTGCATATAACCTTCTGGTAGTCATCCTTCTCCAAGTCTACCAGCCTTCCAAAGCTACAGATCAGTGGAGTAGCACAGGGGGCCTCTGTGGAAAATAAAACAGATACACCAATAACTTAACAGGCCACTTATTGCAACACTTCTTTAAACACCATGCCAAATAAGTACGTGAGCTCTTATTCATGATCTGTGTTGCCAAGCTCCCACAAGCACTAGCTGTCGGTCAGGGCAAAAAGCAGTCTTTGTCAAAAAGAAGGTAAGTATGTGAAAGGAGGTACAGAAACAATCGAATAGAGAAACAAAATGACATTGCAGTTAGTTTAATATTCAAAGCCAAAGCACCTCAGAAGCATTAGCCCTCCTCAAGGGTTTGTGGATAATGTTTCAAGGCCCTTAGAAGTAAGGAAAAAGCTTTGTGGATGTTTCTGGAGGTTTGCTTTGAAGCTGAGAAGCAACATGGGGAGAAAACACAAGACATGTTTGTTTGAAAAACAAGCAGGCAATACAGCCTGGCTTTGCAATCACAGGGAGAGGCAGGAATTGATTTTTTCTTTGGTTCTGAGCAAGAGACAACAACTAGAGAGAGAAGAAAGAAGCAAAGGACTTTGAAAAGGGAAACAGCTTGTGTTTCTAGTATGGGAAAGAGGTTCTACATAACATTGCTCAGGCAAATGTAGACTATATCACCATTGCTGAGCTCCCAGACAGCTAAATTTCACAAATCAAATAGTTCAGCAACACAGAAAACCAAATGCCATATGGTCTCCTATCACAAAGTAGCAGCCTTTGCTATACCCTTAAGCAAAGAACAGTTTATTTCAATTCTCTCCTTGCAACAATGTCAACTTCTACACAGAAATGTTCTGTATTTATGGACCACTGTTATTTTCCCTTCCATCCCCAAAGTATCACAGACTACATACAACTCCCACTTCCCCACTTCTGGCTATTCAGTTGCAGAGGTACAGAAAGGACAGGAAATTTTCACTAGGCATTTCTGTTGGATCTTGGGAGTTTCTAATTAGGAAGTTTTTAGATGCTCACTCAAGTATTACAAATATCTCTCCTCTGTATTTCTGACTTCCTATTTCCTCCACTTCACCAAAAATTACTACCCCAGCAGAGCTGGCAAGTTGGCTTTTAATCTCTGCACTCCAATACTATTCTAGCCCATCACAAGCTTCTTCAGGCTTCTTCAGGGTCTTATAAGATCAAATGCTGTCTCCTTCCACATGCCACAGAGCAAATTGCTCCCTGTACTACCCCAGCCTCAGCCAGAGCTCCAGGACTTGCAAAAAGAGCAACTAGAGCCTTGTGAAAAGAAGCAGTCGTGAACCATGATTATTTTTTTCCTTTGGGCTTCAAATTTCTATCTGATGAACAGGGAAAAAATCACCACTTGCTTCATTGCTCTTAATCCAATTCTTGTCTCTACTATCACAAAAAATGCAATGTAATTTGCAGTGGTATGACAGGTTTTACACTGCTATGTTTGCTATTACTCACCCTACCCATCCTCACCTGTCCTATAGGAGCAATACACAAACCAGATGCCATCCTAATGGTATTGCCCCTTCACAACAAATTTTTAGTGAACAGATATAAACAGGCAAACTCTTCATGGTAACCTTCACTACATTCAAGATTGCAGTAGCTCTTAAGTATTATTTACCCAGAAGAGAAAGGCACAAAGAGCATGAGAAAATTTTCCTGAGCCATTCCTTGGGAGATGCCATACCCTTCACCTCATTTCTCTGCCTCCACTTCTAAATGCCAGAAGTGGCACAGTTGCAAGGAGAATCTTCTGCCATACCTTTCCGCCAGAGACTGGCTTACAAAGCATAAGCAAGGCATAATCCCAAAAACATTCTCTTTAAGCAAAAATAGGGACTTCTTTCATAGTGAAAAAGAAACTAATAAACTGGAGAGAACAGGGATAAGCGAGGCTTTCCCTAAACAATCTTTGGAACTTCCTTCTATCCATCTGACATCTACATTCTTACTAGTTGTCTCAGGTCCCTGTAAAGTCTACTAAAAGCACTTATGAATTGAGAAGCTTCTAAGATGCAGGAATTTTACTGGTTATCAATGACTATTTTTTCCTCTGTTTTTTATTGTTTTTATTGAGTATACTGTCACTGGCCAGTAACAAAAGCAACTGACAACTTATGTACTTTGACACAAAATCTGTCAGCTCAGAGTTCTCCCAGTCATTCTCCAAGGCACCTCTGCAAAGTTTTTCTTCATTGTCAGTCATTCTTTCCTCATATTTAGGCTCCATAAGTATAGTTTGCAATCTTCCACAATTCATCTCAGAACTGAAACCATAAAAGGCAAACCATCAGAAGGCAAATGTGCAACAAGATACTGGAGGTACCAATTTGAACAGTTCTCATGTATGTATGTCCTATATACATCTATGTTGGTACATACTCCTTTCTACCACTGCCAAGAGGCAGGAAGAAAGAACATGTCAAAAATTCACTTATGCTCCCCCTGTTTTTTGGGGTGTAAAAGTTCTAACACTTACTTGCAGGTATAATTATAGCTGACAGCCGAGAAACTTACTATACAGGCAAGACCAGAGATCTCCACTTTCGGATAAAGACTTAACACTTGTTCATCTATACTGGCATAATTAACTGGCTGAAAAAGAAAAAAATGTTTCCTTGATTAGCCTTTGAATATGTTTTTGGTTTTGGATTCAAAAACATGCAATCTCTATCACTCTGAGAAGTTTACAGGTTCTTCATTATGTGGACAAAAAATGAAACTAAAAAAGTAAGTAGCTGAAATACAGGAAAAAAACCCACCATAGCCCATATATTCCACAGAATGTGTCCACACTGACTTGATTATGATCATGTAGGGTGTCTACAGGCTACTCTAAAGGTGACTTTCAACAGGTTTTCCCCCTTTTCCCTGATTAGTCAATGGAAGGACTGCAGACTGCTTCTCCTTGAGAGATTATAGATCTTAGATTCCCTGAGGACCCTCACACACTGTATAATTATGAGCAAGAAAAAGATTCAAGTTTTGGACAGTGATGTCTTTTTTAACATTTAAGTTAACTAGATAACTACAGAATTTTCAGACATTTCCTCATCTGATCTCCTATGTACTCCTATCTGGCCAGGCCACACAATGACCATATCAAAAGCAGGTCTGGAACAGCTGGAAGAAAGCAATGAAATGAACAAGAGCCTTCCCCACGCAAAAGACTACCGAATTGTTAAATGATAGCACTGAGGTGGCTTTGGAAAACATGACTGCTAAGGGGAGAAGATGGTCCTTCCTCACCTTTTGCGGTGACTCGCCTGTCACTGTAGGAAATAGTCTAGAAAACCAACAGGTCACTATGCCACACTTTCACTGATACAGGTTTATTTTTACAGTCTGGTGTTTTAGAGAAGGTTTTGATAAAACTGCTGCAGTATTTGCGCAGTAGCAACTGAAGAGTTCCACATGTTTAATGAAAGTTCTACCACTTATGTAGTAACCCCATATTTTAAGAAAGCAAAAAAACTCCACTACCCAAAAAGCTTAAAGAAACCTCAAGCCAACATTTTGGTTCTGCCTCATATTTCAAATCCCAGAAGGTCTTTCTGTACAAAACAGACTGTACAGGACTGAACATCCCTTACAGACTTCTCACCATTCATGTCTCCTGCCAAACATTATAATGCCACATGTTCCAGCAAAAAAAAAAAAAAAGAGAAATATAAAGCAAAACAACTTTTCATGCAACTTTCCCAGTTCACAGAAACAGATATGTCTTAGGAGCAAATGAGAAGCATTCAGATCACTTTATATGGGAGCCACATTAGTAAATGTGAAGAGCTCTTCCCATCAATTCCCTTGAAAGTGCTGTGAGTTATTTAATCATAATTTTATAAACAAGACAAAGCACTTATTACAGAATTACAAAACTTTAAAAATTGTTGTTATCAAATCCTTTTACTTCCTATTAATTAGAAATGCACGGTGAGATTATTCCTCAGAAAGTCAGAGCTAGATGTCACCAAGGTTTAATGTAACAGTAAAACAATTACTGTCAAGAGAGACAATAAAGTGGAGTAAACAGAAATCCACATGGCCAAACTGCCCATCAACACTTGCAGCCCAAAGTTGTTTTGCCATCTAATAATAATTTGCTTCCAAACAGCAAATAGCTCAATACATTTCTGATTTCCAAAATTACAAAATTGAACTTCAGGAAAAATTAACTGTACCCTGTTCTCATGAGACTCAACCTGGAGTACTGCATCCAGCTCTGGGGACCCCAACATAAGAACACAAATCTGCTGAAATCCAGAGGAAGGCCACAGAGATAATGGGAGGGCTGGAACACTGCTCCTGTGAAGACAGGTTGAGAGTTGGGGCTGTTGGGCAAAGAGATAGCTCTGGGGAGACTATAGCAGCCTATCAGTACTTGAGTAGAATCATAGAGTTGAAACCATTCTAAATGGTTTGGGTTAGAAGGGACCTTAAAGACCATCTATATCCAACCCCCTGCCATAGGCAGGGACACCTCCCACTAGATCAGGTTGCTCAATGCCTCATCCAGCCTGGCCTCCAGGGAGGGGCCATCCGCAACCTCTCTCGGCAACATATTCCAGTGTCTCACCACCCTCACAGTAAAAAACTTCTTTCTTATATCCCTCCAAAATCTCCCGTTCAAATTTGCATTCATTACTCCTGGTCCTGCCATCCTGTACCCTACTAAAAAGTCCTACCCCAGCGTTTCTGCAGGTCCCCTTCAGGTATTGATAAGCTACTACAAGGTCTCCCTGAGACTTCTCCAGGCTGAACAACTCCTTCAGCCTGTCCTCATAAGGGGGCCTACAGTAAAGAAGGGGAGGGTCTTTTGGCCAGGGAGTGCAGTAAATAGCACAGGGGAGTTACAGTTTTAAAGTGAAAGTGGGGAGACTTAGATTAGATACCAGGAAGAAATTATTTACTGTGAGAGTAGGGAGACATCAGAGCAGGCTGCCCAGAGAGGTGGTAGATGCGTCCCTGGAAGCATTCAAGGCCAGGATGGATAGGGCTTTGAGCACGGCAGGGAGGTTGGAACTGGATGATCTTTAAGGTCACTTCCAACCAAAACCATTCTGTGAGTCTATGAAAGACTACCAGAGCAGCTCCCCAGAGGTGCTTCTGAAAGAATGCCTAAATGACCACAGAAGTACTCCAGTTTTACTTCTCAGTACCGGGAGCACTTCTTTTACTGTCAAGTCTGAGGATATTTCTGCCATTGGTCTTGCCTTCCAAATTCCCGATATGAGAGACAGTACTGAAAATATTTTCATTTCCTATGTTAAAGGCGAAGGAAGCTTGTAGAAACTCAGTGGGAAACAGGAGATGTGATCTCACAAGTTCAGTACCTCACATCTCTGCAGGACAGTATCTCCTGAGAGTGCAGCTGCTAGTTCCAATAGACATCTCCCTGACAATTTTGTGCTAGCTCCCACCCCTGCCCCTGTGCAACCGTTAGCAAATATGCAAGCACACAAAGACCTCAATTGTACCCTGCTCCCAAAATGAGTATTGGTAGCACAAAAACAGAGACAAGGAGAGCCAGCCACACTCCATAAACAGGCTCTGGGTGAAGCCACCTCCTCTCCCAGCAGGCATTCAGGAGAGGAAAAGTAGCAAAATCCCTCTCAAGCCCTGGGAGGAGGACCAATAGACTCTACCATGGCACGACAAAGAGATAAAAGTTAATGTTCTCGAGATAAATGTCACTGGGAAATGACAGCACTCCACACAAAATCCCACAAGCTTTCAAAATGGAATTACCTACTCCAAGTGACTAGATTACTGCTTCAAGAGGCCTCTTTGAAATCAAAACTCTTTAAAGAAAGTCCATTGCCCTACTAATGCTGCTACAATTTAGACAACTTGAAAATTAGATGGAGTATTTTACCGTCAGCTGGACGCAAGGTTTACCTTGCATTATTTTCCTTTCACATATGCTGCAGGAAGAAAAGCAGAGGACAAATGTCTGCCAGTCACCACAGTAGTTTAATATCAAAAGATGAGGGAATTAACTAATGTAGTTGCCAAACTGCTCCCCATGATATTTGAAAAGTTGTGGTAGTCAGGCAGAGTCCCTGGTGGCTGGAAGGTGAACATTACGCTCATTTTCAAAAAAAGCAGAAAGGAGGATGCTGGGAACTACTGATCTGTAAGCCTCACCTCTGTGCCTGGGAAGATAATGGAGCAGATTCTCCTCGAAGCTATGCTATGGTACATGGAGGACAGGGATTTGAGATGGTCAACATGGCTTCATCAAGGTCATGTCCTGCCTGACCAGCCCATGGGCTTTCTACAATGGAGTGACTGCGTCAGTGAAAATGGGAAGACAAGTGGATATCATATATCTGGACTTCTTCAAGGCCTCTGACATGGTCCCAAACAACATCCTCCTCTCTAAATCAGAGAGATATGGTTTTGATGAGTGGACCCTTTGGGGAATAACAAACTTGCTGGGTAGGTAGCTGTCAATGTCTGGATGTCTGGATGCACAGGAGTGACAGAGATATGTGCTGAGACCTGTGATGTTCAATGCCTTCACTGATGATATAGACAGTGGAACTGAGTGCACCCTCAGCAAGTTTGTAGATGACACAAAGCTGAGTGGTGTGGTTGACAAGCCAGAGAAATGGGATGTCATCCAGAGGGATGTCATCCTGGACAGGCTGGAGAGGTGGGCCCATGCAAACCTAATGAAGTTTAACAAGGACAAGTGCTGGGTGCTGCATCTGGGCCAGGCCAATCCTCATTATAAACACAGACTGGGAGATGTGATAGAGAGCAGCTTTATGGAAAAAGACTTGGGAGCACTGGTGGATAAAAAGCTGGACATGAGTCAACAGTGTGTGCTTGCAGTTCACACCAAGCTGAGTGGTGCAGTCAACTCGCCAGAGGGACTAGATATCATCCAGAGGGACCTGAATAGGCTGGAGAGGTGGTCCTATGCAAACCTGATTACATTCAAGGAGGACAAGTACAAGGTGTTGTACTTGGGCCAGGTCAGCCCTTGTTACCAATTAAAGCTGGAAGGAGACACGATAGAGAGCAGCCCCATGGAAAAGGAATAGAGGACACTGATATATGAAAAACTGGACATGAGTCAACAGTGTGCATTTGCAGCCAAGAAGGCCAACCATATCCTAGGCTGCATCAAAAGAGCCATGACCAGCAGGTCAAGAGAAGTGATTCTGCCCCTTTACTCTGCCCTCATGAGAACCCATCTGGAGTACTGCGGCCCATTCTGGTGCCCACAGCACAAGAAGGACATGCACCTGTTGGAGAGAGTCCAGAAGAGGGCTATGAGGATGATCAAGAGGCTGGAGCACCTCCCCTACGAGGACAGGCTAAGAGAGTTTGGGCTGTTCAGCCTGGAGAAGAGAAGGTCCTGGGGACACCTCAGAGCAGCCTACCAATACCTAAAGGGGGTCCACAGGAAAGCTGGGGAGGGACTGTTTTTCTAAGCATGGAGTGATAGGACAAGGAGCAATGATTTTAAACTGGAGCAGAGCAGGTTTAGATTAGACATTAGAAAGAAATTTTTCACCAAGAGGGTGGTGAAACACCGGATCAAGTTGCCCAGAGAGGTGACCGATGCCTCCTCCCTGGAGACACTCAAGACCAGGGTTGATGAGGCTCTCAGCAACCTGATGTAGTGCAGAATGTCTCAGCCTGCTGCAGGGGGGTTGGACTAGAGTACCTTTGAAGGTCTCTTCCAACCCTATAATAAGATTCTATGATGTCTCAATATGCAAGGCAGTAAGTGAGGCTAAACAAAATCTAAAAATACCTGCAAGGACTAGAAATCGTTTTGTCACTACTTGTTAGATCACTGGGAGGAAGATATGGAATAAGTGCAAACAAAGCAAAGCAAGTTCAAAAACTATTTCCTCATATGAAAGCTAACAAACACCAAGCCTAACCTTTCTCACGCAAGCACTACATTTGAGCAAATAACTAATCACATGAACACAGAATGTAGCCAGAGCACTGGTAACCCCTTTGACAGCAAAAGCCTGTTAAAAAAAATTAAATGGGTGTGTACTTGGTTGCATGAAAAGGCACGATTCCACAGACTTGATTCCATTTGCAAAGATTTAAAGACAAACTGCATTTGCTTTGAAAGCATGTCATAGCAGAGTTTAAAAAATCCTAAGAGTAACATGAAAGTCCTTTCAAACCTGATTTGCATTGATAGAGACAGTGAAATATGTATCCAACTGATTTCTGCAGCTAGAACTCCTCAACAGAATTCTGAAGTAAAACTATTTTCCTTTAGCAAATTAATAGGTATTAAATCTTGCAGTCACTACAACAGCATAGAAACTTAATTTTCCAGGTGGTCTCGCTGATATCAGTGAGACTCCTTCAAGTTAAGAAGGTGCCAATACTGAATATCACTCGAGTGCCAAACTGGAACTGAATGCAGCAGGCAGCATTTGGCAGCAAATATTAATCCATGCTTAAATACTACAGGAATTCATGCTCTGAAAATACATTTTAAAATTAAATATCATACTGACAAATTTTCTGGCCCTCTCTAACTACATCAGCTCCTGGATATAATTTTTTTGGGAGGTAAAACTTAATAGTTGGCCAGTCACAGCTTTCAGTAAGTTAGTCCCTGTTGTTCTGATTGATCTTCATACACTTGTCCTGCATTAGCATTTTGATTTGAAAGTAAATCAGTCTTGGAGATCTGTGAAACCAACTGAAGAGCATGAAAAGTACAGCTGGCCATTTTAAAACCAGGTAACTATAGGTAACTAAAAGTTTGGAGTTGGGTCAGCACAGCAAATACTGTTCACACAAGCCTTCGGTGGCACCACACAGCAGGAACTCCACCCCTGGGAAACTATGCTCCACTGAGACCTACAGAAAACCACCTCCACCAGCTTCCCCACAACCTTCTTCTTCCACCTTAAGAATCTCATGCTTGTGGATCCAATACAAATCTGACCCCTGGGCAAAACCACTTGACAATCCTCCAGCTCACCAGCTCTCCCAGTTCTGCAGTTTAGGTGCTCACCCCTCAGGAAGAGGAAAAGGAAAACAGGTGGCCAATACGCTGTAAGACAGTGATTTAGAGACACCCATGCTGTATTTTCCTAGTTTATTTAAGCTGGATATCATAAACCCCATGTTAGAGGAATAACACAGCTAAGGAGAACCAGCTTCTCCTTTTCTCTCATCTTCTCAAATATCACTTTTCAGAGAACAGAGTGACAAGAACAAGGGGATGAAGCATCAAAATGCTAAGATAATAACCATCAACTTGGGACTATCGGACAAAGAGATCAAGAACGGAAACAAAACAAAAAATGAATTTCAGGGTCCGAAACAACTTCATGTTAGATAGAATGAGGTATTTATAGGACAAAGGTATAAAAGAGTTGGAGCTGACAGTGTAAAAGTGCTCAGGTTCAGTGAGTCACTCAGAGTCCTCAGATCTGAAGTAAATCCTGTGGATTTTCCTCTTCCGCTGCTCAGGGCAAAGTATCCACAAAGCATCTTGCATCCTCACACTCATTCATGTTTGAAGATGAACATAACCAACTATCGCCGTTGGGAATGCTGGTAGTCCACAATCCATGAGGTTGGAGTCAGTGGGGAATGCACACATCCCATGGAGCTGCTGGTATAATTTTACATGATGTCAGCTCATATTTTCCAGTTTGGTTAACAAAAGTAACCCAGAAAATTAGCTAGAAAACTAAAAATTGATTATGAATACAACTCAACCACTCAGAAGACAGGCTATCTAGGTAATGAGATATACTGTGACATTTCAGGTTTCTTGTTCTCTGATACTGTTATATTAAGCCCACTCCATCCCTCCATGGCCTTATTCAATAAAAATAGATACATTTGGAGAAGAACAATTAATCAATCAAATAGACAATTTCTGCTTGGTCTGGTGGAAGACACAGAAAGGGAAGGCACAGCTACAGAACATGAATCCTCCTTGTGGGCATCATCCCAGAATGTGCTTAAAAGTCACAGTGAAAGATGAGAAAATATGGAGAGATAGCACTACATTTGGTCTGTGGTTATGCTCTCCACCTTCCCAATTCACACATGGGAGCCTAGAACCCCTCAACAGCAGTTTGAGCACTTCATGCAAAAAAACCTCAAAAAAAGTGTAAGCAGATGTTCTCTTGGGGTGAGGAGGAAAAAAATCAGCCTAAATTTCTCAAACAACATGCCAAAAATTGACTGACACTTTAAGTGAAAATTGTGCAGGAACTGAAGTTAAATTTACCAAAATGTAAAAGGGAACATCTTTCCACTGCAAAGAGATGTTATAATGGCAAGTTTATCCTACACAACACCACTAGACAGATCTGCAGGAAATCCCAAAGGAAATGAAAAATTCTATACCACTACAGAACACAGATGGGGGGCAGAAACAATACAGTGACCACATATTAAACTGAATACTTCCAAAAAAGTATCTGAAGCACTATCCCTTCCCTGACTGAAGCAGGGTCCTGATGGGACTGCATAATTAGATTGTCATAAAGACAACATGATGCAAAGACAAGGTTTGCATAGACAATCTTAATTTGTAGTTATTCAATGTCCTGCTACCATAACTGCATACTTCTGCCTTGTTACATTAATGAAAGAAAACAGGTTATTATGATGTTATTGTTGACCATCTACCACTTTTACAGTAGGAAAGCAATAATACCAGACATATGCAAATGAGTCTAGAACATCTCACAGTGATGATGCAGGAGAGAAGAGCAAGCCCAGGAATGAGGGACCCGAAGAACCTGCAAGCCTGGGCTGCGCAAGTCACAGCATGCAGTTGCATGTCATATTAAACGCACAATGAAGACCCTCCCTATGCCCAGCATGCTTAATCTACAACCCAGATAATCTCCCATGAATAATCAAGAGTTGCCTGTGTACAGCAGAACTCTATTAACCTCACAGCTCGCTACAGCAAGCTGTGTCCTCCATAAACTGCTTAGGGATCGAGGACTCCTAAATGCACAGCCTCTCACAAACATCTTAAGTCTAGTAATGGGATACTTGCCTCCAAGGCCCTGGCCATACTACACAGAATCATTTCATATGCATCAGTTTTGAAGACTTGGCGGAATCCATTATCACCACCTAATCTTTTCCCTGCACATGAGAGCCAGATTCCTAGCCCAACAGAATCAGCTTTGTCCTTTCATCTTCTGAACCAGAACTGTTTAAAATCACTGGATTTAACAGTGAGAATACAACTTAGAACACCTGCAGCTCAGGATTATCTGATGGGCAGTAGTTGACGTAAAATAGCTTAAAGCTAGCAACCACATCTATTCCTCCAGCTTTTATGATTATCTGAAATCAAACATATGACCAGACACAGTAATGATCCTGTCAATGCAGCAATCAGCTGTGCTGATTAGACCACCTACAGCAACCATGGAAGCCAATGCTGCACAGCTTTTGTGAGGTAGGGAAAACAAATTGGAGGGTGAGATTTGACAGAAGGGTCAAGGACGTTTGTGGACACTACAATCATATGGAAACCAAGAGAGTGAATAAAGGAGCATCTCAGGTTAGCTCTCAGAAAGGCCCCCTTCTCCTGAAGAAGGGGGCCAATAGAGGAGAAGGATGCATCAGGAACCTGGGTCTCACAGCTGAAGACTGACAACCTGCACCATGAGCAAGCTGTACCACTGCTGGTCAGTGTTCACTGGCATCACCTTCTGTGGCACAAAGAACTACACTCTGTTGCCACCATGCAGAACAGCTGCACCAGAAACCCGCGTCTGTTTTCACTTTTGCCGGAGCGTAAAAAATTGCCATGTCTACTCACCTTAGTAAGTAGACATGTAAAAGTCAACAGGACCACATAAGAGACATCACCTGCAAAGCTGATGTGACACATAGTGTATCACAGGACCAAAGTCATAATAAAAATGCCCTAGAAATTTTTTTAATCTTTCTCCCCCACACAGCTTTTGCACTCACTTCAAACAGACTGTAAAAGTAACCCAAACAACCCTCAAATCCAAAAAGGAAATTCTAAGCATTCTCCAGGATACCCTTATAAAAGCAGTCTGGCAAAGAGTTTGTGAGCTGAAGTGATTTGCAATTAATTGCTAATATTTCTAAGGAAAAGTTTCCATTAAATAATACATGGAGTAAGATTCTTGGAACTACCTCTGACTAATGGCAGCTGGACAAAAATACTGCCACAAAGTACAAAAGCAGTCACAACCTACCCTCCCACTTTTTCCAAAGCATGGAAAGTAAAAAGTTGAAGTCCAACTTGGGAGGGTAAAAAAGTCAGGAGCAAAGAGTCTGCGCTGCAGTTTATAAATCTGGAAGCAGACCTAAGACTTGGGTATTTCTGGCTTAGCGAAAGTGTAATAAAATCCCAGTCTACTTTTGGGTTTTGTCTGTAATACTATTTTGCAGCAAGACTGTCTCCAAATACAGACAGCTGTGCAAGTTCCTGCAAGAAAATGCTTCTCTAGAAACGGCTGGGCACTAAAAAGCAAGCGCAGGCAACATAAAATGGTAGGTGGGAATAGGGTGCGTTACCCTGACAAACCCAACTGCTGGAAAGCGACAAATAAAACGCATTGAAAAGCAGGACTCCATTTTTAATCGCGCTGAAATAAACACAAGGCTTTTAAACTCGGCACCGAACGCACCTCCCTCCACCCGCCGGGGATGAGCTCTGCCCCCATCGCCGCCATCCCGGGCGGACATCCCCTCCCACACCGAGGGTCACCGGGCGGGGACACCCCGGCAAGCGTCCCCAGTCCAGCAGAGCGTTCCGGGGAGATGCCGCCGACGGCAGCGGGAGCGGCCTCGCCCGGCCCCGGGCGGCGCCCTGTGGGGTTCACCCCTCTGTACCCCCCACGCCGGTGCCCGCCC
>VZTY01028598.1:2780-69281 GCA_013400935.1 Turnix velox | reverse complement strand
CCGCTGCCACCGGAGTGGGAGGGTGGTGTTGCCGCTCGGGTGGGAGCAGAGAGCGCCCCGCCGCCGGGATCCGGAGCCATTCCCCCCTCGCTCCGCAGCCAGGAAGTTGCAGCCGTGGGCCCTAGGGCGGACGTGGGGGTAGGGCGGCGAGGTGGGGGAGGCAGCAGCTCCAGGGGTATCGCTTCTCGTCGTAGCCTCGGCCCCTGCGGTCACAGCTGAGGTCTAGCTTCGGCATCCCGCGCAAAGCGATGTCCATACAGGTGGGAACAGCTGGAAACAAGCGGGGGGGGGGGGGGGATCAAAATAACGCAGCCCCGTGTCTGGGGGAGAGCCGGGTTAAGGAGAAACCCCCACGACATTACAGCCCTGACTTGAGGTTTTTCAACTCGTGTAGTTGCCGGCATGAGGTGAGGAATAAGGTGAAACTTTGGGATGCAAACGAGATGAAGACAGTAAAACTGCTGCTCACCCATGGGGCAGAGCTGGGAGCCACCCCGATTCTGCACCAGCGATACGAAGGAGCAGCTCGCTGGGAGACACGGTAGAAAATTGGTAACAAATATTCACAGGATAACCGCACCCAGGGTGGCTAGACTCTGCCAGGCAGTTGCTAAAGAGCAGCCCTGCCGACAGCAGCTCTTCGTTTCTAAGTGTCATTTGTTGCTGTGCCCTCGTTGTTCCCTGCCAGTTTGTCGAAGCTGAGAGAAAAAATGTAACCTGGCCCAAGAATGAGGCTCCAGCTCCCAGGCTGAGCAGTTATTCTGAGCCTGGCAAGCTTTTCTTTGTACACAAATTAACTTCTTTTCCTTCTGACTCAGATCCCGCAGATTAGGTTTCCATAATTTCCTTACAGAAGAATTATGGGGCGTGCAAGAATGTGCCTTTGTAGAGCACTTATGGTTCATGGATTGTGACTGATCCAGCCTAGGAGCACAAGCTTGGACTGCAGAGGCCAAGTCAAAGTGGACAGGTCAAACCCTGTAATAAGTGAGGTTTGTCTGATGGGAAGGTGGTATATGTTGTAACTTAAAGTTTATCTATAGGGGCAGGTGAAACTGTTTGCCCGGAGCAATTCCCAAATCTCTTAGAAACTCTCAGAAACTGGATGTCCATTCTGGATCACCTTGAGCTTGTTGCTTTAGTTTTCCAAGAAAATGAGCCTCTTTGAAGTAGCTATCATAAGAAGTTTTGAGTCACATGGCCTTGTTTTTTTGCCTGTGGATATCCTTTTTAGAGAGATGCTAAAATAGCTTCTTGGTAGAAAACAGAAATTATATGCTTTTCAGTATCTTGCATTCCTGTCACCAAAATTCCTGCTTACCTTAGTTCAAAGCTTTGAAGCTTCTAAATTGCATTTCTGTCTGGAAAACAGAGAAAGAGAGAAAGTGTGGCTAATTTCTGAGGCCATAAGTTTGGGCAAATCCTGATCCCAGCCATCTCAGTTGCAGAATTTCCAATTGTTTTGGCAACAGCAGATTTAACCATTAGTTTGTTAAGTTTCCAAGAAACCTTCCCTCTACCATGTTCACAGGCTCATAAACATGTTTGCCTGCAGTAACAGGTGGTCAAATCTGGGAAATCATGAAGTCTTCATGTTCTTGTGAAAGAGAGAAAAACCCTTAATATGGCCCTGATTCTCTTGTAGACATGGAGTATTTGACTACATGGTACGGTTTGAGACAAGAAAGCAGCAGCTTGCTGTGCCTCAGAGTAGATGGAGGAGAAACTGAAGTGCTGTGGTTGGGTACAAGAGTGTAATGTCTCAAACATAAGTTGCAAAATACTTCCTGGCTTGCAGGGCAAAATCTTGCTGATGTCCAGTCAGCCTTTATACTCTGTGAGGGCTCTGCAATGTGTAGGTGAGACCTTCTTCAGGGGAAATTGTAGAAATGTATGCAGGGATCAAGTAGCTAATGGCCATTTCAGGAATCATGGACATCTACCACAATGTTCTGGGAGTGGAAAAAGTCTTCCACATATTTGGCAAGTGCATGCTGGCTCTCACATAGGAGATGTCTGCCTCTGGGCCTTTCTTGTTCGTATCTACTTAGCAAAGCAGTGACAAGCCCTCTATGTGAACAAAGCACCAAAGGAAAGGCCTCTTATTAACATCACTGCATCAGATTTATAGCACCCTGGAAAAACTTACTGAGTTAAAGACATATGTTTACAAAAAGCAGGAGGATTGTGAGTAGTATCAAGAGGACTGAAGGCCCAGGTAATAAGCACACCGAGGTAAAATTTCCTCTCTGAATGGGTATGATGTCTCTAACCTGACTTGGTAAAGACAAACTGGGTATGTGTTTCTGTGATCATTAAGGGTGTGTTTGTGGTCAGCACCGAGAGAACCTTTATGGCATCAAAAAGGGAGGAGCACAGGTAGTGGGCTTCATCTAGGTAACTCAGGGATTTCCCCTGGCTCTTAACCAGCCATGAGCTGGGTTTGTGACCTAAGACAAGTTCTCAGAGCAGTAAGTATGAGCTGGGTCAGGTACATACTAGTTTTAGACAGGGGAACTCATCTCATCTGTCCTAATGCTACCATGTGTGCTGCCTAATTACCCTTGCCTGACCTGGCAGAGGAACTGAACTGCCAGAGTCCCCTGGTACACACACTGTCCTGCTTCCTACTTAGACCTGTGTTTGTAAAGTCATGAGGATCCCTCCATGTGAGGCTGAGGGATCTCCACCAACCTCTCCACAAAGGCTCTCGCATTCCCATGGAAAGGAGGTGGCTCTCCTTGGGCTCACATTGTCAGCTAGGGCTTATCCTGGAGATGCAGCTTTCTGACAAGTGAGATCAGTCCATACCAACCAGCACTGCAGTTTCTCTCGCTACAGCTCAGTCCTTTCTAGAAACTTTGTTTTCAATAAGTCAAAAGTAAGCACTTCTTTTTCTTTTCAGATATTGCGCATGCAGTGATTGCGACCATTGCTCTTGGAAATGAGTTTTTTCAGAGCTATGTACATTACTCTTACAGGTTTTGAAAAATTTAACAGAATTTGTCTTCACATATATATCTCGTCAATTTATGATACTTTCTGAGGAGAATAGATATGATTTCCTTATTAATAAAAATAAGGAAGATGTCAGCAAACCAAGCCACCTCCTATGACCTTTTACTCTTTTTCATATCTTTTGATATTTTATTATTTCTTTGCCTATACAAAGGGCTAGCAACAGTCCCAGAAAGCAGATCTTAGCTTACTTGATTTGCACATGTTCATAAATTGCTCAGTCTCATTGAATTTTGATGTAGAAGATAAAAGACACCTCAGGAACTAGTGTACTTCAAAAGAGATGCACATATAAAGGACCAAGAGACATTGTACTAAGACTACAGCAAAGAAAAATTCCCATAAGCAATGTATTTTGGTTTTACAGCTACTGGCCAGTATTTAATTCTTGGTGTAATCTCCTTTGAGGGTTAAAAATGAACTGAAAGCATCTCTAACAAATAAATGACTGCACCTAATCACTATGATGGTATAGAAGCAAACAAGAGTTTCTCAAGGATACAGACCATACACTTGACAACAGGGTCATACAATGAAAAGACACTCAATTGACAAGAATTAAGAGTAGATCAAATAGAGCCATTTTACTTAAATTGCTGTCAGAGAAAGCAGATGAGCCATATTCCACTCCACAGCTTCAAAAAGTGTGAGAGAGCACTAATGGCAAGAGGTGGTGAATCATTTTGGTACCTTCCTGTCTGAAACATTTCATACAAATATCCTGAATTACACTATTTCAGGTATCTTCATGGAAGCATAGCATGAAAAAAAAGCTCAGTTTTATGGTACAGCTTTAAAATGTTCCTTCAAGTCCAATTTCACATTCATCAAATAGAAGTATTCATAATCAAGAAGTACAGCATCCTTGGTGGCAGACAAAACAAACTATTTCATTGCTAATCATTTCTGTCACCTCTTGAGATAACAGGTTGCTGCTCACACAGCTCACACAGCTACTTAAGATGACTAGAAACTGACCCTTGGGCTCTAGCTAGTTATCTTTCAAAAATCCCCTCTGAGAAGAGAGATGAGTCATTCTGGGGTCCTCATCTGTGGTTTGCACTAGTGCTGCAGTGGTTTTCCAACTCCTGGTACCAAAGTCCCTAGCTGAGTACCTGAGAACATGTGTGTTGCTGTTCCCCTCTCCTCAGTGCCTTTGGCTGAAACTCAGAAAGCAAGAGACAAAGTGACCTTGGTTCTTCAGCATACTGTCTCCCAAGTAATTTCAGTCCTACAAGTCACTTACCATTTTTTCCAGAGCAGTGTTATTTGAGTCCTTACAACTTTCAAGGCAATAAAGTCTAGGTTTTACAAGGCATTTTTCTCAGCCCTTAATGTGGACTAAAGGCAAGTGGGCTGTTCTTGTCACAGTTGGTCAGTGAAGTTTGTCAGGGAAAAATAATTTAATCAGAAATTATTTGTGGAAACAGGCTGAATACAGACTCTTGCAAAGCCCTGCTTATTTTTCAGGTCCTGGGAGCTCTGGTTCCAGAGCAGCACATTCAAAGCTTTTGCAACTACTGAGGGAAAATCAGTAGCATTTGTTACCTTCACTGCTGCTATTCAGAAGTGGGTTGGTGATGAAGTTAAGGGAAATTATATCAATTTCATGTAGTTATTGCTGAGATGACAAGCAGTGCACATATTTTCCAAGGGAATATCATTGCTACTGTGAAAAAAAACATTTTGTGGGAAGTTGCAAAGCACAACATTATCTACAACCAGGAAATTTTTCCAGTTCCCTTTCAGTGCTTACCAAAGAAGTTGTTAGCATTTCTTCCGTGCCTTTCTTAACAAAAAAAGGAAGTATAACATGTAATCTGTGAGCTGTTACTTATTTTAATAATGGATGGTACCAACCAGCACACAGGCAAGTTTTCTTGGTGTCTGTAGGAAAAGCAAAAGCATCGCAAAAGCAATGGAGAAGTCTTCGTATTGCTTTGTTGGTGTTTATTTAAAAAAATAAATCAGTACAGTTGACTGAGTTTGCAAACATCCTGTGGGGAAGCATTTGCCATCCCTGGGATCTGGGGAGCAGCAGGCAGGGAATTGGTCTCCTGCTGTCACCAACTGTGTGCTAACACCTGTGTTTGGAGATTTATAATGAGGTCTCAGGAGATGGATTTTTCTGTTACTAATTGCTATTACTGATTTGAACAGAAAGATTGCTTTAGACATCTGTGTTAGGGAAACTGGAAAATGCTGTAGAGCTGTAGGTGAAATTAAGTGGGTGCTATGCGCAGTCCTTTGAATAAGTTTGAGTGCCAACAACCAAAGGTGAAGGCCCTGTCTCCAGTAAAGCATGACCATGATCCTCACCTTGTGCTGAAACCCATTCCCACCACCCCAGACCTTATTTCCCAGTTTTGGGATGAGAGTGGTTGCAGTCACAGTGTTTACCTGTCCCTTGCCAGCCAGGGTAAAGGTCAATTATTCCATATTCTAGTGCTGGAGACATCACTGGTGTTTGTAATAATTGCATCTGCTCCCCACAGCAAGGAAGGCTGAGCTCAGTATGCACCTTTTTCCCACCGTCCTTGCCCCAAACAGATGGGCATCACGTACAAGTCATGTCTCAGTTGCATTTAGCTAACAAAAGCAATAATCACAATCACCACTGTGTCCACAAAGAACAGTGAGGATTAGAGTCTCATCCAGTGTGCTGGGAAGCTCATTTGCATTCCCTGTTCTGGCTATTCTGCATTTTTCCATTTTCCTTAAAGATCTCCTCTTATATCTTTCAGTCCATGAGACAAGAGAGCTAAAAAGCCTTCATTCCTGGAAAAGGATAAGATCGTATTAATCACATCTTCTTTTATACATAATTCTTCCACATCACACACTTATGCCACAATTATAATTTAATTCATGCCTTTCTGTAAAAATGCACCAGTCCTCTCCTCCAGCTGCAGGAGTTGGTACTGGCCAGGTGCAAGGACAATGGCTGGTTATTCATATCTCTGCACCAGCTGTTCCCCACAACATGCTCCAAGCCCAGGTGCTGCTGGTGACAACCCTCTTATGGTTGCTGCTGCTGTGACTTTAATTTTACTTGAAGAACTAATTCAGTCTGATTATTCCATGGTGAGAGGTAAGTATATTTTATGGAAAGGCATATTCTTGGCTTTAAATCTGTCACAGAATAGCTTATGGGTCTGCCTGAGCTTCTGGTTAACATCAGGTAAGAAACTACTAACCTGTTATTGGAATCCACCAGATTCTGTTCCAGCATGTACATCAAATTGTGACTTAAGCCACCAGCAACAGCAGTCACAAGTCTAGTGCCTGATAAAAAATGGAGTAGACACCAAATAGGAATCTGTAGTGTTTCTCAGCCCTGCTGTAGAGCCAGCAGGGAATCCATTCTCATAAGCCTGCTTGCAACCACAGGAGCTGGTCTACACCACACAGCTTAGAGGACTTAGGACAATGGTGCTCCTGACTTTTTTGTTATATGGACTCCAAAATGAGGAGAGGATGCTGCTAGAGAACTCATAACGAATTGATGGTCCAGGAAAGAACAGAAAACATGCTAAATGTCAAGAGGCCTTTGAAGCTTGGACTGAGGATCCATGCCCTGGTCATTTGTTAGTCCAAAGTTTCCCATTTAGAAAGCAAATAAGACTATTGGGTTATCAAGAAAATTCTAGTTCAGGTTTCAAGTTCTGCAGTTCACCAAAACATTATCAGAGATGTTTTTTAAAATTACTTTGAACAAGATGTTTTGTAACAAAGAGGGAGATTTAATTTGCAGCTGTATGAAAACAATGAAAAAAAAGGAGAAATTAAGCTTGGAAAAATTTTTCTTAGCCTCAATGATGTCATTCACAGGTCTGTTCCAACTAATTGTTTTTAAATGAATTTTTCAACTCATTGCTTTACTTCCAAACCTTTTTCAATTACTATTGAATGAAAACTAAACTGACTGCCTTATAGCTATGTCAGTTACATTTAAATTGCATCAATGGAATCTTTTCATCCTCTCTTTCTTCTTACAGCTCAGTCTATTCTATTATCAATCAAAATTCCCTACTGAAGAATGTCCTTATGCTTCTGAGATTTCTGCTCACTTCCCTTCATCCAAGAGGAGGAATTTGCTACTACTTTGACCTTTCTCTGTCTACTAATCTATCTTGAGTCAGTAGATGCCAAAGTTGGCTTACTTATTTCATATTTCTCCAGTTTTATCTGCTGACCTGCAGAATAGCACATTCTGTTCTTATACAGGCCAACAAAACAAGACAAATGAGATGCTGTAAATACAATAATAAAACCCCAGAATATATGAAACTTTGAGAGAGATCACTCAGAAATTGCCTCAGTTCCAATACAGCCTGTATTAGTGACACAAAATCATGTCCACACCCAATTAAACCAGTAGTTCATGCCAAGATACAGAGGTGGAAACTGCAGGCTGGCTTTTGTGAATATTGACTTTCTTCGCGGGACATCTGCTTTATCTTCCAAGCCATTCCACATGTGTATGGCGTGATTTTGAACAATCATCCTTTCTCTTCAGTTTAAAATTTCCCATTCATTAGAATTAGCACCATGATATGGTTGTCCTTTGTAAAATGTCTTGAAATCCATGGAAAAATCACCAGCAGTATGCATTTACAGTGCAACTTCCAAGAGACTCAGAATGCTCTCTTGACATTTAACAAAAATGCATGGATTAATTCAGGAGACTTCTGATTAGAAAAAGTTGACAGAAATGGTCATATTCCCAGTTCATGGACAATTAGACCTTTTTTTTGTTTGTTTAAACTCAATTTTGGCACAAATCAGAAATTGTTTATATTTCCCTCAAATGGGAAATTCCAAGGAGAATTTAAAAAATCAGAAATACTAAGGAGGATCGCTTCCAAAACATGCTACCTTCCCAGGTGAATCCTGCATTATGCACAGTGGGTAGCTCAGGTGGGGAGTAAGGAGGAAAAGAAAGTCAGTCTTGGAGGATCCCCATACCTTATGTGTTCAAATTACTGATCCTCTTTTGGTGTTTTATTCCCAATGTTTAGCTAAAATGCAAGGTTCTGTAGTTGTTTTCTGTTAGAAAGAGAAATTAATGATGAGAGGTGGGTGACACAGCTCTACACTTTTACAGATAATGTACAAAATCTTGCTTCCTTGAACTGAGCAGAAACCAGCAAACTCGAGACAGCCTCTCAGAAGGGGGTCAGGTGTAGTTAGCCACCAGCACATGGCTCAGTAGGATCCCAAGAGATTTTCGCAGCACCATCTTCCCTGCACTTATTCACACTATAACCCCTCTCAGGTTCACAGGTCTTCTCAGGCTGCTTGTCCAGGCACAAAATCTTTCACCTTGAGGTTTACCTCAAAACCTCTGCTGCTGGGCACGGTATCGAATTTGCAGTCTCCCTCTGATAATTTCAGAGAAAATTTGGAAAAAAGCTCTCAGTGCAATCTGTAAGCTTGATTTACAGATTCAGAATCACATAATAGTTAGAATTGGAAGAGACTTTTAAAAGTCATCTAGTCCAACTTCACCTGCAATGAGCACCGCAGTGATCTTCAGCTAGATCAAGTTGCTCAGAGTCCCATCCAACCTGACTTTGAATGTTTCCAGGGATGGGACCTAACATCTCTCTGGGCAACTTCCAGGGTTTCACCACCCTCAGCACAAAAAAATTCTTTCTTTTATGTAGTCCAAATCTTCTAAACCCTTTAGTTAGACATTATTCCTTGTCCTTTTGCGACAGGCCCTGGTAAAAAGTTTGTGCTCGCCTTTCCAGTATGCCCCCTTTAAGTACTGAAAAGCCTCAAGAAGGCCTGGAGCCTTCTCTTTCCAGGCTGAAAAGTCCCAATTCTCTCAGCCTGTCCTTGTAGGAGAGATGTTCCAGGTACCTGACCACCCTTGAACCCCACTCCAACATCTTTCCTGTGCTGAGCTGAGAGTTCCAGAGCTGGACACAGTACTCCAGATGAGACTATAGGCTCTGTGGTAGATCATTGTCAGAGCATATAGTAATAGGACAAGGGGCAATGGTTTTAAACTAGAGCAGGAAAGGTTTAGATTGGATGTTAGGAAGAAATTCACAATGAGGGTGGTGAAGCACTGGAATAGGTTGCCCAGAGAGGAGGTGGACACCCCATCCCTGAAGGCGTTCAAGGCCAGGCTTGCTGAGGGTCTAAGCAACCAGACCTAGTGCAGGATGTCCCTAGTCACTGCAGGGAGGTAGGACTAGATGACCTTTCAAGGATCATTCCAACCCTATGATTCTGTGATTAAGTCTCCTTTTACTTTTTTTTTGTAGTATAGACAGAAGCACTATACTTCTGCACAGTATAGTGCAGAAGCACTACAAAAATGAGAAGCTGGCATTGTAACTTGTATGGATGCCTTAATTTTAACAAATTGATTGTTTATGGAAGATATCCCCAGGCACATGATCAAAAGTGCAATGAGAACAGCCGAAGTTTCTTGGAAGACCTGAGTTTTCTTCTAAGTCCCCTAATCACAAATAAGCAAGAGTACTTCTGTCAGGTATTGAGTTTAGATTTAGAGTGCAGTAGTGTTCACTACTCTTTTACAAATGCCAAATAGATTTAATGTCAAGACCTGTAAATCCTTTGCAGAGAAACAGAAAAAAAATGAAGTTACCATATGAAGGCCAGTTAATGTGAGTGTACCCATGAATGGCCTGTGGTGTTTTCTCATTAACTGCTGTGCTGATTTATATTGTTGTCATCACAATCTTTTTGTATTATTCAAATAACAATATTCAAGGAATACTGCTACAATTAGGTTGAAATTTGTCTTCATGGGAGGCATTGCCCTCACTGAAGTAGAAGCATGAGATTCGTGGACAAACTGTAGTGCAATCTGTCACCTACAGCTGCCAGTTCACATCACTGGATTCTTCATCACCATGCACGGGGCTGGCCAGGAATATAGGGAATGGTTAACAAGGTGATTTAAAAACACCCACATCTTCACTAAGCCTGCAGGTAAAAGACAAACAACCACCTTTGTGTGGGACTGAGGAGGAGAAAGTCCCGGCACCTCCCTGTCTGATTCAGGAAGAGTTGAAGGCAGGTTCATGCTCACACCACTGGGAACAGCTTGAAGATGGCCAGCCCAAGGGAATGTATGCATGCACTGCAACTAAATCACAATCTGTACATCAGACTGTAAAAAACATAGACATTTCACCTTGACAAGGTCAAATACTTTCTGCTGGAGAACTTCCAGTAAAATTCAACCTTTCTAGCTCTGCATATATTTACAAATACTGGGCCTAACTGTTTGAACTTGGTGTAATCACCTGCTGTTGTGCAAAATTGAGCATGAACAACCTTTTCTTATCAAGTAATAATTGTATGTCATTTTGCCATTTTTGTGAGGTGCAAAGGCACAGTGAACAAATGCATTGTTCTGCAAGGAGAGAGAAGTCAGAGAGACAATGTTCTTGTTTACATGAGGTTGCAAGGAGAAAAAAATGGCAAAATGAAGGGCACTCACTAAATTGTGGAAGTTGCATGAAATGGAAGTAGAAGAAGCAGCAACAGCTTTATTCCCACAAGCAACATCAGCTGGAGAGTAGCAGAACATTATCATCTTTACCATCTTGTCCTCTAACCTTGCTCACAGGCAGTCTTGAGGACTACAGGGAAAACTCAGCTTGTATCAATTTATGTATTATTTATGCTGGATCTGCACCATCTGAGACCTAGTACTGTGCTAGTAGGAAAATTAGCACAGTAAGGAAAGCTCTAAAAAGGATTTAGGAAGAAACAACTGTCAATTGGTGCTCAGTAAGATGTAATTTGTGACAATGGATTGGATGGGATGCACTTAAATATCACAGTTGCTCCTAGGAGCCATTGTGCACCCACAGAGAAAAGAATGAATCACACTTCTAACTTCCAAATTTCTAAGCATACCAAAATAATTTTTCTTCCGAAGAAGTTTCTCTGTCTTTTGTCATGAGTTAGTTCAGCAGTAAGATGGTATGAGAGAGCAAACTTGACTTGTACGTGCAGGTTGAGAGGAGTTACATATTTAGCTTGATTAATATTTGCTATTGCAAAAGATATCTGACCGTTTTTGGAGGAGCTGAGTTGCTACCTCGTTCTCACAGCAAGCTTTTGCAAGTCTGGAAGGGAGTGGTGACAATTGCTTTGCCTGCCTTGCATGGAGTTCCATTCAAGCTTTGATGACAAACAGAGCTTTGCAGGTTGCTGCACTCCTTCTGCTATCTGCATTTGCATTCCCGAGATCTTGCCAAAATAATCAAGCTCAAACTCTTCGAGGGAGGACAGAACAACTCATACATTGATCCACAGTGCTCATCTGTCTTCTTCATGGAGGATTTCTGTGTTTATATATTTATTGTTATAAACATGCTTATCAATATGTATATGTGCTTGTACATCCAGTATTTACATAATAGCTTCAGACTGAGATTAAACACTGCAGAATTATAAATAACACCTTCCATGCAGCCTTAATTCAATTCCTTGTGTAAGTCTGGCAGCTTGGAAAAAGGAGAAAAGACCAAGTCTTTGGATGAATAGGAAGGCACAGAAGCAGGACACAACACTCAGTAGGATTAGATACCTATTAGGTACCTTGACTCTACGTGATGTGATATGATATAGCGGGTTGTTAGAGGGAAAAAACTGAAGATTTTAAAGCAGTGACTCTGACAATGAGACTGCTATGCATCGAGGAGTTAGTGGCTGTGCCTGCAGGCCCAACGTGGCCATCAGCGTGCTTTTGGTTGACATACATCTTGTCTGCTGGACAAACCTGGACATTTTGTTACAGCAGAGGAGGCTCCTGCTTGGTACCAGGGATTGTGCAACTTGCCTGATTTAATAGCTCAATGATTTAAGAGCTCAAAGGGCCAAAAATCAAAAACCTCTCCATGGAGGGAATTGCCATGGGAAAATCCATCTTAGGCCTCTGTCATGCTGCAAAAACACTCAGGGCATCCAGTGTCTGAAGGGACATAAGAATTACTATCCATGATCTTCTCTTTATTCTGTCTTATTAAAAATAGCTGTTTTAATAATTTATGTGTCACTGGGCCTTTCCCACTGAGATCCAGAAAAAGCCATGCACCATCTCTTTCTCACCTTACCACCACCCCTCCAGTAAAATGGTGTTTTATATGGATTTTCATTTTAAAGTTTTTGCTGTATTTGGGGGAAATAAACCCCGACAAGAAAAAAAAATATTTGGATGATTACTCAATCTAAATTCAAGTTTAGATGACACTAGCATTTGCGCCATTACATCATTAAAGCAGATGTTCCAGTCAGGACTAGGCTAGTGGTGTATAACATGCATGGACAAATTCAAAGGAACAACACTTAGTCTGGAGTTTGCACCAGAAAGCCCAGGTGCTTCCAGAAGAGCAACTGGGAAAGACTGTGAAGATGAAGGTATTTTGTAATACAACAGATAGAATTCTGCTGCTTGGGTTTTAGGGGGTGGGAAAGAGCAAGCAGGAATTTTTATGTAGAGATGTAAACTAAATAAAAAAAAAACCAAAAATGAGAGACCTGTAAAATGTACTGCTGTTGTCACTGAGACTCAAACTCACACATGGCTTTCTCCAGCAAGGGCAGAGATGGTCACCATTTTGGGTGTCATTCCACAAACTTGCATGGCAGCATAGCCACCTCTCCCACTGCATACCACCAAGCAAGGAGGAGGTGGTCAGTAGTTTCCCAGATATAACAGTGGTCCTGGAACATAGCCCCATCCTGCAACTGTGGGCAGGGTGGGGCTGAGCAACCAGTAGGACCTCAGGCTCACCTAGCCACTTCAGCCTGGGCTACCACTGTTGGGGATAGGAAGGTCCATAAATTGTGATTATGCTGATTGTCCCCTTGCTTCCATAGCCATGGCCATACATGTGAACTGTCCTGTCAACTCCTGAACATTTGCAAAAATAAAGGTCCTGTGAAATGCAGAAGCATTCTAAGAAATTTGAAGCAAAATATGTCTTTCTCTTGTAGTGCCACCTTAACCATAGGATATCCTCACATTTTAGACTTAATATGAACCTTGCCCTTGTAAATATGATCCATTCACAGCCAGAAAAAAAAAGGAGGCAAAGAAAAAGCACCTCAAGAACTCTTTACCAAAGAGCTTCCCAAAATCTCATCTTTACAACAGCCTCTGGATATTTTTGCAGCCTGACTCATAAAACGTTGAGTGTGTGTGGGAGAGGGAGAGTGGGAGCAAAGGGATGGCACTGCCATTTGAAAAATTATTATATATAGAAAAAATGCCAACTGTGTGCATTTTACCTTCATAATCTGTAACTAATAATGCAAAGATTATTAGTTTTGTTTCTCAGACTTAAAGGAAAGTATCATAAGGCTTGACAGCAACACATGCAGCTTGGGAGATATGGCTGAAGTCAGGATTTTTCTAGACAGTTTGAGTGATGTTTCTTTTTTATGTTTAAAATGGTGATCATCAACACAGCAATTTATTCTATGTGCATGATCCCAAGCAGTCTGGACTGCAAAAAAACACCTCAGAAATTCACAATAACATTTGCTTCAGGCTGTTTATATAATTGATTTCCTCTTGCTTATGCTGAAGTACATGGGTTTCATTTTTCCCTTATGCAGAAGCCCCAGCCGCTTTCCCCTCCCCACCACCCACTGCCACATCCTGCCAGCATTGGTGCTGCAGACCAACCAAGACAAGGTGTGGCATAAACATCCCAGTGCAAAGCCCTTCAGCTGCTTTAAAAACTTTAAGGGAGTCCTGGGTACAGGCCTGATCTTAGTGATGACAGTGAGACCAGGGCATTTTCATTGTTTTTTAACCCTTCATTTTCTGGGCTGCATTTTGTGTTTTTAGAGGATATGCATTCAGTAACCTCAACAAAGCTGTTAAGACCCTTTACAGGGCATATATCCATGAGTGGGGTCCCAAGCACAATTGCCTCTGAGTATATCAAGGCTTGCATGAAGAAGTTCTCAGCAAAGTCAAATCTTAGATGCCTGTGCATCTGGAGCTACCCAAGTACCCTTCAGATGTTATAAATCATATACTTAAATTTATATACATGAATGCCACCAAAGGCATCTATAATGCAATTATTTTCATCCTTGGAACTTGACTTCTGTGTCAACTTCTACATGTTGTTGTACTCCTGATGAAAGTTTTCAGCCACTCTTGCTTTCATGCTTCGGTTTTTTTTAACTAAGAAAACTGACAAAACATTTCCAGGAAAATAATACTGTGCTCCAAAATACAACTTCATAAAGGAAGCTTTTTATAAAGGAAGCTTTATCTCTGTAGCATCAGCTACAGAGACAGATCAAGACCTCCAGACAAATACAGACGAGGCAATAAAATGTCTTCTATAACCAAAGATCTAATTCTGCAAGAGAAACTCCCAGTTATTCTTATCTGACCTCCTGTGGCATTTAGCAAAGTCTGGAAAATGCAGCTCACTATATTCCCATTCAAACACAATTATCATTTACTGAGTGTTATCTCACTGGGAAAAAACAGTCAGGTTTTGAGTACATGTTGTACCAATACCTACCCACAGCATGCCTAAACACACTGTTGTCCTCTCTGGACAACAGCTTTAAGGATAGCAAAGTGGCCATAATAGCAAGGTGGCCTAGTGCCACTCAGTTTGCAGTGGTTGTGCAGGCATGAACTCCAACAGCAGCAAGGGCATAAACATAATGCTGCTGCATTTGTGAAAATGCTCTGCTCAAAAATGCTCAGATTGAACTCCAAGCATTTCTCCAAAAGCAAGTCTGATCAGGATCTGATCTGACAAGACTCCAGATCACATTTATAGATTATACTACTACCTCCCTAAGTACCAGCCTGGCATTTAACTTCCTTGAGCTGCTCAGGTGCTCTGGTGGAGATAACCATAATTTGTGATGGCATCTGGGCTACACTACAAATAATGCTGCTTCTGGTGCTTTATTAGAACACCAACCAGGAGACTGGTTTCAGCTGCTTAAATATGCACTTACAGTGCATCTCTGGCTAAAGCTTCACTCAAAGTGGCAGAATCAAACTGAACTGCCACC
The DNA here is from genome assembly GCA_013400935.1 of Turnix velox. Classification (NCBI taxonomy): domain Eukaryota; kingdom Metazoa; phylum Chordata; class Aves; order Charadriiformes; family Turnicidae; genus Turnix; species Turnix velox. Next base: position 54,209 of record VZTY01028598.1, on the reverse strand, counting down.
ATCTTGCATTAAGCAGCTTATGTAACTTGATCTTAAATACATCAGCTTTCTAGAACCTTTGTCAATCACTTATCCTTAACTAAAGCTTTCACTTTTAAAAAGAAGCACCTAGAAATATTGACCATTCAGATTTATTGAAATCATTGCACTGGAGCAACTCTTCAAGCTGTTTTTGATTTTTCTTTGAGAATGCCATTTCAGATCAAAATGCTAAAGACATCTTGCCTTGAAAATAAAATCCTAAGATCTAAGTTGTTACGGGTGGAACTTTGCACAAACACCAATCATAATTTTTTAAATGTCACCTGTAGCATTAAGAGTCTTGAACTGAATTCTGTCTGCATGTTTGGAGACAGAGCACTAAGCAATTCTTTTGTCCTTATCTTTTCCTCTGGTACATGACAAATGCACCAAAGAGGACAGTTGAGGTCTTTATCATAAGCTTAATGGACAGTTTCCAAAATGAAAATTGACCGGTGTGTAGGGAAGCAGAAAAAAGCCAATACCAAAACCCCAAGTATTTTGGCATGCATCAGCATCTTGCAGGCTGCAAAATAAAGTATGTGATACTGATTTTGTCCTGACAGTTATTCAGGCTTAAATATGTCACTGGGTCATCAGATTCATATTCTCCAACCCAGACAAATAATGGTAGAAATAGCTGTCAGAACACTGAAACATAATTTCCGGTCGAGGGGTTCATTTTCCTGCAAATTGCTTTGTTCATATGTAGTCCTACTCTTCGTGGCTGACTGAATCACTTCCTTAAGCATCAGAAAAAAAAGATCCATTCCAGAGCAAATGTCCCACATTTGCTTGAGGAGGATGTGAACACGAATTTTGCAAAATCGACTTGGCCAGCTTTCAAAAGAAATGGATTTGAGTTTTTTTGCTTATTTTAAGTCCTTCAAACCACAATTCCCATAATACACTTATCAGATGAAGGAATTTCAGGCAACACCAAACATGAATTATGCTCCAAGGTGTATACCAATCCTTTAGGACTGGTCTTCTATACTAGGTGGAGGTGATAAAGAGCTATCATTAATGGTTAGTGCTTTGATACAAAGTTCTAAGGCCGGTCCTGTGGCATTCACTGGTTCACACTGTCATTAGCAAAGGCTCTGCATCTGTTTATAAACATGCTGAATAGTCGCTTTGTGCTGCTGGAGCAGAAGAGAATCTCAGCACATTTCTGAAACATCCAACTACTTGTAACTAAAACTGCTAAGTATCAGTAGCAAAAAAAACAGTTTTCAGCATGTTTGAACTTCCTACTTCTTACTCTTGTATTTTCTCCCTGAAAGTATTTTTTTTTGTGGAGAAAGAAACCAAGTAAAGATAACCAAGAATGGCAAAACTGACATTGCTGTCACCAAGATAAATTTCCTGAAGCAGAAAGAACACCTTCAGCAAAGCTCTGGAATGGAGATGCAAAACAAGCAAAACACAACATGCACACTCAAAATTCATTCCAACATGAGAGAGACATGGAAAAGATAGTATGGCCTACATTTCAACCCTTCCTTTGCTCGCATTCCCACCAAAAACCTACATTCACCAGAGAAATAGCAGCAAAGTTTAAGATGCTACTGCCCCTTGCCACAGGTTATGCAAACCTGCACTTCAGCACCTTCACAGCTTAGTCAAAACTACTTTGAAAAGTACATTTCTCTACAGTCACTGGATTTTACATGGAAACAGCTAAGTATGTACATTCCTTTCCACAAGTTAATTCAATGGTCCCTGCTGAAGATGCACTGTTCTAACACCTTGCACCAAATTGCACCATCTAGACTTCCTTGGAGTTCATCTAACCTCTCTTCAAAGTTCCACCATGCTCTCAGTTCTTATATAGATGGAGACCGAATTTAGCCAAGCTGTTCTTTCACTAATTTCCCAGCATTATCACAGGCAGGTAACAGCCTTACTAACATCTCTTTTATACTTTTGTGAAAGATACTATCCTTCTTCCCACCAGTCAGGAGAACAGACTGCTATTCTGGAATCACTGATGCTCCTGGCTGACCTACAAACCTCCTTCAGACCCATGGCTGGTGAGTTCATGAACCCATCACAAGGGCCAGGTTGATTTTCCCACTGTTTCCAAAAATAGGTAATGCCTTCCTCACAGTTAGCTTTTCTATTATCAAGTCAAGTACTCCAGGAACTACATCTTGTGCCCAAGAAATTATTTCCTTCAGAGAATTGTAGGCCCACACATGTTAAGCAGTTTCAATATTTGATTGTTTCAGGAAAAAAAAAATTTGAAATTAAGTCAACAGCGCTTGCATAGAGTAAAGAAGCCTACACAGTTCTGGGGCAAAAGGACATGTTAAGCATTGCTCTGAGGGAAAGTTGTTAGATATACATCACAGTTCATGTTGTGTCTCTTTTGCTTTCAGAGAGAAAGAATCAGTCTCAACTCCTCTGGGTGAGCCTGATCTCATCCCTAATGTAGAAGGCATGTTAGTCCCTATTTCTTCCACCTGTGGAGCACAGGGGTGCAGGCACTTGTCAGCTCAGGTCTGGAAGCAAAACAGTATCACTGGAGTGACAGGGCATTGGAGCAAGAAAGCTGTGCTTGAGCTCCTGCTCTCCAGCTGGCTTGGACCCAGACAGCTCGTTTTCCCTTCACATCACTTCCTTGTTCTCCAGATTCTGGAGCCAGCAGAGGCAGCCGAGATCTGTTTGCATACATGATTTAAGCTGTTCTCCTGCTGCATGAAACAGAGCAAATGAAGACGAAAGGAGCAGCAAAATTGGAATTACACAGCTTTGTGGAGATTCCATAACCACGTGTGCATTTCCTCTAACTGGAAATGAAACAGACGCTTTTCAAACATTTTGCACTTGCAAAAGGCAGCTAAGTAAAAGGAAATTCGATCCTGCCACTTTAAGAGCTACAGCTGCAGAGTGGAGGCACAGAGCAAGCAGTTTGCTTACCCACTGCTGGTTTCCCCATACAGCAACTCCTTCTCCCTATTGGAAGGAGCATTTTTACCTGCTAAGAAGAATTAGTAGCAAGCTAGAAAACAACCAAAAGGGCTATTCTAACTCCTCTCTCAATCTCTGCCTGGAATAATTTAGTGAAAGTATGATTTCTGTGAGGAAAATGATCATGACCTGATGCTACTCTATCATCTTGTTGGTTAACGCTGCATGAAGGTCTTCAGGGAGCCCTTCACCCACTTCCCTCAAAAGTCTAAAAGGCAAAAAAATGAAAGAGTATTATACTGCCAGAGAAGGTACATGTATCATTCATGGCTTTTTGCATGTTATCTGGTCACTCCACAGGATAGTCATTCATCAAGTGAAAAATTCTGCAAAATTATACCTATCTCAATGTCATGCTGTCTATACAGTAACTTAGTTATGTTCTTTTCAGGAATTCAGTTTCCTTTCATTTCAGATTGCAAATAACAAGAGAAATAGCAGCAATAAGAATTACATACATTTGTGTATGTGCTTTTATTTCATAATTTCGTGGCACACTTTGATATGTAAACATTAAATTGCTGGTCCCCCTTCTTCATATGTTGACAACAACCACCAGACATTTAAGAGAATTACCTGAGATTTTTCTAAAGGTCAAAAAAAGAAAATGGGGAGAGAGAGCAAGATCTGGCATCTTTCACCTTAGTCACATACAGTATCATTTTTGGAAGAATTACAAAAGGGAATGTTTTCCAAAATAGGACAGTTTCCTTTAGACTATAAAGACCTAAAAAAATACATAAAGACACCTTAAAATGATTAGCCTTACTCCGAGGAATTTGCAGGTCACTGTCTCACAGAATCCTATTAATGCATAGCTGAAATGCTGCATCAGTCTTGAAGCAGCATGATATCAACATTGTCATGAACACCTTGTAAGAGTAGCTCCCCTTGGTAAGTGACAATTTTCCGTCGTTTTGCAGCCTTAAGAGTTCCCACTAGGGCTTCAAAGAGGTTGGCACACTTTTCATCAGCAAAGAGGACACCAAATTTCACGCTCACTTGTCCATCAGCATCTAAATCAAAGACATAACATGGTTAAGAGGGGGAAAAATATCACAACCAATCAGATCATTGAAAGCAAACCCCATGGCGTTTTCCAGTTCACCAAGGAACATATTACTAACAGTAATGATAAGCACCAGGCAAAACTCCTGAGTGGTACAACTTTCCCTTTTTTCCCCCCCAGAGACTCATATCAAGGACCAAAAATCTGCTATGCTGATGACTTTCTGGAACCTATGACTGGTATAGGCTACTGAATCTCTTCTAAGCATAAGGACAAAATTAGTTTTTATTAATAAACATGTTTTTTAAATTTGAATTTATTTTTGAAATTAATATTTTAAGTTCACATTGCAAAATGTGAACACACAGCACAAATTTCAAAATAGATGATAAGGTTGGCTAGGTTACATCTAAAAGGGAGGTGTAGTCATACAAGTGCAAAGACAAGCATTTGACTTGAGTTTTAAAAAATGAACTGAACTAAACTATCAGAACTTAAATATATGGGGAAGCACATCTACAAACTGCACACATATTTGTAAAGAAGAGGAATTTGAACAATGATGAACAATCTTCAGAGAAAAGGTTACCTTCAAAGCTACTTTAAGGAAGGTCGGGACTATTCCTTTAACTCCTAGATCAGTTCTCAGCATACAAATAAATTCCTTCTAAATACTATGATGAACAGAATTGAAGTGCATGACTTTTGAAGTTCAGAAGTTACCAAGGAAGGAAATAGAAGGAAAAGGTGAAACTTTCTTCTGTGATATCTGTAGCAAGTACTGGAAGTCTAAAGAAAAGGGAATTTTAACATTCATTTTACCAGGAGCAGAATTTCAGGCCTACATCTTCTGTGGTGCAAAGGCTTTAAGCTCATAGGAGATCTGCTTTAAAGGATGGGACACAGGGAGTACCATACAGACCTACATTAATGATGCAAGTTTAAGTTATCTGAGCCTGTTGAGCTAAATTTGCCAAGTTCCTAGCTTCATATATGATATGACATGACTGTATCTGTATGACATATAAATCATACACATACATTATATATAACATGTTCACATCTGCACAGTAAGACATATTACAATACTTACTTTTGGTTCCCAAACGTCGAATCTCCTCAACTAAGAGGTTAATTTCATGTTCCACATTCATTGTGGTCTAAAAAGTAAAGCAGATTTTGACAAAGTTACTAGGAGATCTGAAAGTCCTTTGCACCTTCCTGGTCTGCTCTCAGTTCATCAGGAATGTTACAGCACTTCACAAACCCCAGCAGCTCCAAGACACACTGGTTAATCTGAGGTTTCAGTTCAGAAAGGATAAAAACCTCCACATTTGAGAGTCAGTGAAAAGAAGCTACAATCTCAGAACATTGTGAACACAAATACAAGAAGCTAATCTCAAAACATGAAAAATGTAGAAAGATTGGGGCAGGGGGAGTTATTTGTTTTAAAGAATGAGCTCAGGCTGCCACAGAGACAGAGCATCCTGGTAACAGCTTCAGACGTTTTACAACTTTCTATCAATGCCCTTAATAAAAATGAAACATCTGAAACTTCTCTCTACTACACAGGCTGTGTGCAAGATGACACACAGCTTTCTATTCATCCTGACATACATATGGTTAGAGCAGGTCTAGACACACAATGCCTGAAAGACCAGCAGCCACGGCATGTCTGTTACAAAGAATGCAACTGAACCAGAGACAAACTGTGCAAAAGCACCAAGAAGGTCAATATTTGTTTCCATGCATAGCGACTCCAAGGAACCACTACACCAACAGAGTTACTGAGCACCTCTGCTGTGAAACACGGCAACAGCGTGCACTAATGCCTTGCACCACTTTAGCCACTGCTAAGCAAAGGGCAACATCTCAGCTCCTCAAAACTGGACTACAAAGCATCCCTGGTAACTGCAGGCAGTTGAAAGGTGTTTTGGGATCTACATTTGTGCAAATCGGCATCAACACAATGAGCCAGTTAGGTGTGAAACTCCTTAAGTAAAAACCAGCACTGATTGGTAAACAAAGCACAGAGCTAAGTACTAGAAACTGGGTCCCACAAAGGGAAGCATCAAAGGTAGCTTCCACCGGCGCTAACAATGTAGGGGGGAAGAGAAGTTGGCTCCTCAAATCCTGGAGCTGAGTGCTCAATGAGCACCAAGACTCTCTACTGTTCAAAAAACCAGGAATTCTGCATAGGTCTGGTAAGTGGAATTAGAAATTGAAATCTGGATGCATCACAAAGTCTTCCCAAGGGAAAAGCTTCCCCTCTTGCTTATTTTAGCTCAAAAAAGAAAAAGGTGGCATAGTTCCACTTCCTAACCCCTAACAACTTAACTGAGGCAGTGCCTCTCCTTCCCTGAGAGGCAGAAAACCCTTTTCAAGAGTTTGATGTTCAGATCCAAAATTTACTTGCAAAAAAACCCCTGTCTTTCAGACATGCAAAATTGAGCAAGCTTAGAATCAGCATGGCTTTCGGGCAAAGTCCTTTCCAAATGACATCCCTAATGGATGGCACCAACACAGGCTCAAAGAGTGGATAGGAACAGGTAATAAGTGAAATAGAGGATGTGAAGAGGCAATACCAGCTCGAAAAACGCCGTCTTAAAAGGGCAGGGCAGCAGGACTGCAGTCGTCATTGCCTTGGGTGACTACTGTAAACTTTGAGACGCTGTTTAACTGAGCGCTAAATATACTGTTACAAGACACAAAGGAAAAGATGACCTCATGTACCAAAAACATCATGCTATCGTTATTAATTTTTCAAGCTGACAGCTTTAATATCTCTCGTTACAATGGTATAATTAGCTTCTCTTCAAAGACATTTAACTTTCAAGGATTTTTCACTTTAATCCCTTAAATTAAAATTCTTTTACCTCGTACACACACACTGCCAATTCAAACAGCAACATTTTGAGTTTAAGAAAGAACATTCTATACTATTCTGCAACACCTATGAGATCCATAGCTGTATAAGGAGTGAGGAAGAAGGGATCCCAGTATTTTAAAAGCACTTTATATTGTCACATAGTCGACATGCTAGGAAATTCGAATCTGAAAACCAAACTTGCTCTCTTAGCTGGAAATCCACCTCACAGCCATCGAGCACCACCGCATCACCCGAACCAACTGCACCGGTGCCCTCCCTCCGCAGCCCCTGAAATCCACCTCCCCCAAGATGGCTCTCTGGCGGGGCACAGCGCCTTCCCCTCACATCCAGCCCCACTCCGCCGCGCCTCCCCGGACCCGGCCTCGCGGGCAGTGCCTCTCCCTTCCCGGGGCGGAAGGAAGGCCGGCTCCTCTCGGCGCGGTACCCACGGTCCCCTCCTCCCCGCCGCCTCCACTCACCCGCTGCTGCTGCCGCCGCCGTCCTCGCTGCGACGGACCGCCGTCAGCGGAAGCCGCCTGAGGCAGCGCATAAACGGGGCGAGGAGAGGGCGGTAGTTACCCACCGTCCGTCGGGACCTTGCCCCGCCCAGCCCCGGCGCTGCGTGGAGCGGCCATTTTGGGTTCTGCCGTTACTCTTCGCGGTGGCGACAGTGCTGTCCCGTCGATGTTTCCTGTCCCCGTGATGTGCCAGGACTGGTTTCCTCGGGAGCTATCTTGCAGCTGAACAGCCCCAACTCTCTCAGCCTGTCCTCATTTTCTTCGTGAGCGTGTTCAGTGAAACACCCCCAAGGCCAACTCCTTCCCTTCCAGTATGTTGTCTCTGACCACTGTGTCACTTCAGTTGATTTCTGAGACCATGTCAGGCCTTGTATTCTCCATCTCCACTGGCTTCTCTCAGGTGACGTTATAGAATCATAGAATAGTTTCGGTTGGAAGGGACCTTAAAGATTATCGAGTTCCAACCCCCCTGCCATAGGCAGGGACATCTCCCACTACATCAGGCTGCTCAGTGCCTTGTCGAGCCTGATCTTAAACACCCCCGGAGAGGAGGCACCCACAACCTCTGGGCAACCTGTTCCAATGTTCCATTACAGAATCACAGAATTGCCTAGATGGTAAGACACTTTCCAGGTCATCTAGTCCAACCATCAACAGTGACATCACTAAACCAAGGCACTGCATCTGCGTGTCTTTTAAGTACCTCAGGGGATGGCAACTCAACCACTTTCCTGAGCAGCCTTTTCCAATGCTTGATAACTCTTTCGCTTAAAATTTTTCCTAATGTCTTCCTCAACCTGAGAGCATTTCCGCTGGTCCTATTACCTGTTACTTTCCCCACCTTCCTACAGCTATACCACGTTATCTTCTTACACCCCCACACTTGTTTTCTAGAAAAGCAGTTCTTTCCAATGAGAGTGAACAAGCTGTTATTTACCTTCAATAATTGCAGTTTACCTTATTTTCCATTCAGTGCCACATTCCTTGCACTCTGCACCATGGAGAGAAGGCAATTTAATGCCTTCCATCTTGTATCTAGGTATTCATTACTGCTCTTGTCTCTGTTACTTCCTCTTCACCTCACAGAAATGTCTACATTTTCACTCAAGGACAAAAGCACTAAGCCTGAGAGCTGCATGAACTCCTGCAAGGCAGTGAGGCTGCTGCCAGCCCACTCATCAGAGGCAAGGCTCACACCAAATGTCTCTGGAAAAGCCTCACCAGCACAGCTCAAGATATTGCTGTTCCTGGACGTCTCACCTGCCTCATCAGGCATGACTGCCCCTGCAGCAGAGCTGGTATGAGAAACCATTTCCAGCCCTTGCAATTCACATTTTCATCCATTAGCTTCTGAAGGTGAAGAGCAGCCTTTATGAACTGTTCCAGCCAGGTCTGGCCCCTTACTATAGATTTCCATCCCGAGATTAATAAATAGCTAACAGCACCTTAAACCACTACAGCAAGCTCAACTAGGGCTTGTTTGGCAAAACCTGTTGCTGGATAAATCAGTTTGTACTGTGGAAGTGATGCCAAGAAGATTACATTTTTATCACTCCAAGGACCTGAAAGAGCTTGGACTCTTACCCTAGGGATTTTTTTCATGTTGGTGTTTTTAAAAGATTAGCTTTTTCCCTAGAATAACCACTGTTAATGATAAACAGAATCTTTGGTTAGTCAAAAAAAGACCCTATGCTGCTCTCTGCTCAAGGAGTACTATATTCAGCAGATGATAGGGTATCAAAACATTGTCCCCAACAGATTAGCTGTATTTTGCATCAGTAACCAATGCTATTCCTGGAACCCTGATAGTTAGGAAAACAAGACTGAAAGGGCTACATTCCCAAGTCAATAATGTAATTAACAAAATTCAAATCTGTCTGAATTTAACCAAGAGAGAGTGGACAATTCTCAGAAAAATGTAGTACCTAAAGAGCATTAAAGCTTCATACATATAATGGCTTATCTGCTTATATTTAAGCATACTGCTTTTCCCAAGATCTTGGCATTTTGGCCACTACTGTGCTAAATACTATAGGAAGAGAGACAGACTTTTAAGGAAAATTTGAGATAAACTTTTTAAAAGCAAATCTAAAGGGTATGGTTCTAAGTAAAACAAAATATTCCAATTCTTTAGCAGTATAAAGTAACAGTACTGATTTTCTGTGGATTTTTTGTTAAAAACATGCCTTCAGTTGGATCACTCACAACCTTACATTTGCACATATAATGTGGGCCATTGCTTGCATATTGCAGTTGTTATTAGAGATAGTTTATGTTTGATCAAGCAACAGTTCAGACCAAAAATACTATTACGATGAAATCCATTAGAAATTCTTTTCTGCTTTGAATAATAGCCCCTAATTTATAAGTACCTCATCCGTATACCTCAGAAAGATGAACAAAAATTAATAATTTCTTATCATTTGAACTTAGATGAAGTTTAATTTTATTTTTAAATTCTCTCTTTTCAGAAGTAAGCGTCATGTACCCAAATACTGGTTCCCAGTATACTCTCATTACTGTTTCTTTCATGGGCTTTCCTTGTATAACGTAATTCTAGGTAAATCAGCACTCAAAACCATCTGTTGCCATGGCAATTAAGGGAACAGTGATGCAGCCAAAGTATGAAAACAAACAGGGCAGCATCAGGACTAAGTGACCAGTTACGTCCTTTACAGGTGCAGCATCAGAAAGAAGGAAATGTAAAAATTATGGAGATGGTGAAATTCAGGTATTTTCTTTCCATGGAATGATATTTTAGCAAAGAAAAAAAAAAACAAAAAACCACCAAACCTAGAAAGTGCAAAATAGTCTTTAACAAGCACAGAGGACAGACATGGAAATATTACTCATACATATTTCATATCACAGGTTATGGTCTTCACCGACTTGTAATTTATATTCCCTTTTCTGCATTTACTAACAGTACTCCCCCAAAATAATGAGATTCTACCTTAAACCAGACTATTCTAAGATGACCTTCCTTAGCATCTCACTATGCTGTTACTGGCCATCTGGATGCAGTTTTATATCGAGATAGCCAAACACAGAATTATGAACAGCTTAATAATCGTAGCTTTAGAACACCACAGGAGATATACTGGTTTTGAGTAGGCAATCAATTTAACCCAACATTTTGCCTCCAGCAGTGACCAACGGCAGGCATTTAGAAAACAGTATAATCAATGAAAACTATTGGTTGATCCCCTGGCTTCTGCTACTTACTGGAGCAAATAGTTTTTCCATCATATCCGTGGCCAGTCATATTTTCAAGTTGAAGTACCACACTTTTATTTAATGTCATATAAAATGAAACTCCTTCAATTTGCTGATCCTTCTTCTTGTTCTTTATTTAATAGTCTATAGAAAGGGAGCATAAAAGCAGTTCTTTATTTTTAGACACAGATAACTTAATTCAGTCTTTTGCACCAACAGATTATTATGGTCTCTTGGTGACTCTTGGCCATTGTATCTCTTTTCTCAGAGTAATTACAAAAGAAAGAAACTTCAGAGGGACAAACTTCTTGAGCAGCTCTTGGGAATCCATCCTGTTGTCCTCCTGGACTTTTCATTAAAGAACTCTATCGAAGTCTTGCCAAGTCCAACTTCAGGAAAACCCTACANGTTTATTTTTAGACACAGATAACTTAATTCAGTCTTTTGCACCAACAGATTATTATGGTCTCTTGGTGACTCTTGGCCATTGTATCTCTTTTCTCAGAGTAATTACAAAAGAAAGAAACTTCAGAGGGACAAACTTCTTGAGCAGCTCTTGGGAATCCATCCTGTTGTCCTCCTGGACTTTTCATTAAAGAACTCTATCGAAGTCTTGCCAAGTCCAACTTCAGGAAAACCCTACAGAGCATTAAGGCAAGAAAAGGGAACATAAGACCATCACCCTCCTTCCCACCCATCCCTCCCCCTGCCAAACCAGGTGGAGATCAGGAGGATCCTGAGCTTTTCTCCTCCCACCATGCCCCCTGGGAAAACTCAACTCACCAGTAGCATATCCTACAACAGAGACACCAAGAAGAACAACCCTCAGGCCCCCTGGAGGGAGCAAATGGGGGCTACTGCTCTTCCCCATTGGTGGGAAATAGGAGAGTGGGCAGAGGGGGCTGATTTGGAACAGCTGGGGAGGAGTCACCAGTGGAGCCCAGGTGTGTGGGATTTGGGGGAAAATGGGCTGGACAAGGGTTGGTGTGGGGCAGGAGATGGGGGAAAAAGAGGGATATGTGGAACCTTCCTAGAGGCAAACTGGGGGGGAAAATGGAAAGACTTGAGTGTTCACCATGAGGGTGGTGAGAGAGTGGAGCAGGTTGCCCAGAGAGGTGGTGGAGGCCTCATCTTTGGAGACCTCCAAGGGTAGGCTTGCTGAGGCTCTCAGCAGCCTGATCTGGTGCAGGATATCCCTGCCCATGGAAGGGAGTTTGGAACTAGATGATCTTTAAGGTCCCTTCAACCCAAACCTATGATCGATTCTATAATTCTTTATAATTTTTTTAATAATTCCACATTCTTCATTTGGGATTGCATGAGTGGAACCATTAGTATTATTCATCATGTGGTAATAGCATATACAATGACATGCAGTTTTCTGTTTGTTCTCACTTGTACTATTTCCCAACATTTTACTGGGCTTTTTAAGACTTTTTAAGACTTTTTAAGGCTTTTTAAACACTGTCCACACTGTTTGCAAAAACTGTTTCCAAAGTGGTAGTAATTAATTGTTCTGTTACAGAAAATTAGGATTATTTTCCCCCAGTATATTCCTTTGCATTTTTCAGTACCGTCAGCTGTTTTACAGTGGGATTTGAAACAGGATCACACCTCTTTTCCCATGCCATCAAAGACAACACAGGTCCTAACAGAGATGGTACAAACAGCGCACTAGTAACTTCTCATCTCATGAAAGCTGACCCTAATCTCCTCCTACCTTTACGCTGTGAATCGGTTCTGAATTGAGTCTGTTGTCTTACACTATGAGAAATTAGTTTTCTAAAAATTTAATGTCTACAGGAAACATGCTGTAAGGATATCTGTTGTACAAGGTTTCTCCAGAGACAGCAACATAGCAGCACAGGCCAAGCCTAAAAAATGTAGGAGAATGTAACAAGGTCATTTGCTAGGTGATGGCCATTTCTTTTCTGTTTTCCAGCATATATTAACTAATTATTCTCACTTTACTAGTATTTCTTGTTTTGCACAGTTGTATTCCCAGTTATACCACGTTAGAACTGCCACCATGATTTCCAGATTTCACTGCAAGAAGAAATCATCTTATCTGTCTTCTGATATAGCCTGCATCTTACTTTGTCTTTTCACTAACTTTTTGTTTGACTTACTGACTCATTAGAGACAAAAGTTCCTGCCATATGCGTCTTTGTCCAATCCCTGTGCTTTAACCCCAGCACTTATCCTTCTGCAAAGTGTCTGAGATTCTCCTTAATGTCTCCAAAGATGAATGGAAACTACAGTGCTGTGAGTCAACCAGGAGTGTGCATCTGTGTCTTAGCCTAGCCCCATCATGAATCAGCCTCCCATGAGTCACTTCTCCACATGGGTGTGCTGGATGGTGCAACCCACAGTAAGGTTATGACTCAACAAGTGGTAAACCCATTTCAGCCCAGGTTAAACCAAGTCTTTAAAAGTATGTCTTTGCATTATTTATAGGTTTCAAGTGGCAGAGGACCTACTATATTCCTTATTCCTTTGTAACACCACAGAAAAGGTACCTTTTTCCTAGAACAAGATGAGTTCCTTGGCTGCAGCAAGAAATTAAAAAGCACAGCAAGCCAATGCTGTTAAAGAAATCTGAGAGGAGATAACATTATTCAGAGAGTATTGTTATTAGTCAGAACAACAAATATAGTGTTTGAGAAAAGCCAATCTACCAGGAGAATAGCACTTTATTCTCTTATAGAGTCCATATTCATCCATCACTGTTAGTCCAATCATTAGTCTTAATCTGTCTTATGTCAGCAGTTGTTTCAAGCAAAGAAAATTATTTCACTAAAATGAACACTATAGTGATGGTCTGGAAGACTTTACAAGAATTTTCTTGTAAAGCCATCTTTGAAAATATTAATTGCATGGGCCCTTAGCTTGACTTCTCCTATAATGACCAAAACAGGCCAAACCAAAACTAAACCCGAACAAAAAAAAAACACTTTCTTTTTTCTCCCTGTGCGACTTGAAAATGTAACCTAGCAAAAAATAAACATTTCTTTCAATGTGAAAGTAAAAACAACAGACTAGTCTCAGAACAAGTGAGACTATAACTATAAACACTGTGACTGTTGACAGCCTTGGCACTTGAATGGACACTTCCACTGAGGTAAACAGAATAATTCATTTATGTTTATACTCCGCTGTGAGTGTCCAGGAGAAGGAATTTATTTCAGAAATGGCCTCAGGGCATCACAACCTTCTTACTATCCACTATGTGCCTCAGATAACGTAATGCTGCTTGTTCTTAAATTAAGCATGTAAATCTTTACAATTGAATACAGAAGATGAGTACTTAAGAACTTGACATAAATCAGCAAGATTATTTGCTCTATGCCTAATGCAAGAGTAATGAGAGAAAGATGCTGAGTCAAGTACAGGCTAAAAGAGGGCCTGTAATGTTAGTTATATGGTACACACTGTAAAAAGAACTATGAGATGACCCTAACTGCATGTCTGAGAGTAGTTACTTGAAAACTTCGTAAGACTGAACTCAAAACCTCCCTAAATAGTCAGAATTAGTAAGGGGTTTATTTTGAATTTGGGTGATGCTTTTCTGCACAAGAGAATATGAAATAAAGAGGATATGCAGTAAGGTCTTGAGGAAGAAGAGTATGAAAAAGTGTATGGAGATTGTTTACAAAGAGAAAAAGAAATATATAATATACATAGATTATTCATATATCAGCTGAAAGAAATGCTTGTATTCAACATGTTTTACACCATTCTTTGCTACAACAGCTGAGCATTTGAGAGGAACATGAAGACTAATTTTTTTGTCAGATTCCTGTTATCAAAAAATTTCTTGTAGCAGGAAACAGCAAGGAACAGCTCCTGTTCTCCAGACAGTATGGTTAACAGCTGAATCATCCAGTCCCTCTGTCCTCTGGTTTGCATAATAAATAAAAAAAAAATCACCTCCCCTTCTTCCTTTCCCTCTTCATTTACACAAACTGATGTTCTGGGGACTTCTTCATTAAACCAAAAATACTGGCTTTGCACAAGGATGTCAACTAATGGTAGCAGAGATGACAGTTACATCGACATAGAATTACTGTTCATATCCACATCAAATACAGCTCTAGATGTAATATCTTCATTTATTATCTTCATAGATATGTCCTTCCTAAAGCTGGAGCATCTGTAATGATTTGCAACAGAAGTACATCAAATCTTTTCCTGAAATCTTCCTGAAATGGAACTGTGGATTGACATTTGTCAGAATGCATGTACTTCACGTATGAAATCTTGTCATAGCAAAAGTTATTACATTAAATTTTTTTTTTGGTGAAATGTCAAGACCTCCTGCTGGACATGCAAGCATGGTTCACAGAAGTTTATAGTTGGTTTTAAAATGTAAGAAAACTGTAAGTTGACTGAAGTCCCCTGGGAGGAGGAAAGCTGGACAAACAGCCTTCAAACAAAGGCAAATGATCATTAGGTCAATCAGTGGATTAGTTCAGCCCAGTTCTAGAGTGGTACGCAAAGCCAAAGACTCCAGTAGGCCAACATTCCCTCTTTCCTCCTATTGAATTATTTCATTTGGCAGTGAAAGCAAAGGAGAAGAGATTTTATGAAAAAATGTAGTGAGAGCCTAACCTATTGTTTTTTCTTAAAAGACTGTGTTATAGCCTTTCATGCTGTTTTTAGAAAACTACCCTTGATGTCAGCTGGTATTTTCTCAGTGCACCTTCTAGAAAAGAGACTGACCATAATGAACATTGTTAAAATGGCTGATGTTGTGCTGATGTTGTACATCACCCATGGAAAACTGTTTACCTGCAGATGCTAGTAAAGTAGGATTGCTGTGAGCTATATAGACAGCAATAAACAATTTTTCTGAAAAGTCAGCAGTCATTTAAGAAATTATTGCATAAAGTGCAGTGGCTAAGATTTTGGGTAGAGGTTGAGAGATCCCTAATTTTCAGTCAGGATATAAACACATGGAACAAATAATAGTTTAGTCCCAGGTGAATACTGAGAGACAGAGGAACTAAGGTACAAGTACCACTGTTGATCCCAATTATGTCAATTAGCCAAAGATTCTCTAAGCAAACACGCTCATTGTTCTCAGTATTAACAGCTTCTCACAACAGCAAATAGTCATTAATAAAGATTTGCTACAGTGGTTAATTGATTCCTACAGATGAGTATGTTTCCACCAAAGACTGTGGACTCAGTCCTGCACCAGAAGAAATGCAGGTATTTTTAGTTCAGTTTCTTTCTAAGGAATACACATCCTTCTTTTCATTACTGTGAAGTAGAGTCTGTATGTGTTCCCAAGCTAAAAACTGACTGAACAGACTATTTTTCTCACAGGTCAGATGTGAGGAAACAGAGCCATTTCACTTCCTTCAAAATCTCTGTATAAACAGAAGAGGAAAAGAGGACCAGACCTATTGTTCTTACAGTTTCCTGCCTCTTTTTTCACCATACCTCAATCGAAAAATCAAGAGTCTGCCACTTCAAGTGCATCATACTATTTGGTGTATGGAGATCTCTAGCAATACATAATTGACTCTCCTAGCACACAGAAAATGTCAGAAAAGCCTTTATTTGACAAGAAGTTTTATGTCAAATGTAGCTGCTGTCTCTTTTTCTTTCATATAAAATGTAGCAGCTCTTCATTCAACATGTTCTCTCTCTTCCAAGATACTAAGATCAAACTATACAAGTAATTAACCTGCCCACAAAATCTCAGTGAACTATTTGTGTTTCTTTTTCTCAGCTATTTTTTCAAAGTATTCAGTCATTTGAATGACTGGAGTTTGATGGGTTATTATAAACAAGAGGAAGTTTTGAGTTACAAAGTACTTTTGGCCCACTCTTGCCCATCCTAGTCACAGTTTTTTTGCCAGGGTTGCAGCAATTCTCATTGGAATGAACTGGGAAGCAGTACAAGAAGTTTCTGCTGTCTCTCAGCAATGAGATGTAACTAGACATCTGGGTAAGCAAGCATGAGCCCACATTTTGCTCCCAGCAAGCCCCCTTTGCTGTCCAGCGCTGTTCCATCAGTACAAGATCCTCCACAAAGGAATTGCACAATCATGCCTAAGGCTTGTCCTCTATGTGTCTTTGTAAGACACCTATGAAATCAAGCACTACATTTCCCAAAGCTGGCCAAAATATACTAGTACATCTCTGTCTTGATCAGGTGAGGAAGAGAAAGATGAGATAGCTGCTACCTTCTAGCATCTGTTCAAGCTAGGAGATGCAGGCTGCCACTGTAGCCAGGAAACAGCAGTACTTGAATTCCTGCAAAGAATTGGTGTTGCTTTTTATCACAACCATTGTTCGATCTATTGGGGAGTGCAGAAGAGACACAACTAGGCCATGCACAAGTTGAAGAGTTACAAGAAGAAATGCATGCATAGCAAAAGATGCTATTATCTCTCTGTATTTACGCAAATATATATTCATTCCAGCCTGCCAGTTTCTAATATGCTAATTTTATTATTAATTTAAAGAACAGTAAGAACTGAACTTGGCAAAGGTACTTGGCAAAGGTTCCATTTAAATTGAGAGCTGTTAGCATTATGTGGGCTTACCCCCAATTCTACCAAATATAGTCCCTTGAAAAAGGCTGAAACAGAACATGATGTTTCAAAAATAATGTAATTTCTTTAGAACATTTGAACATGTGTTAATTAAGTATATTTCCACTCTGTTCAAATAATAGGTTCGGTTCAAATAACATGCATTGATTTTAAATTAGAGGACTGTCATTTGCATTTGCTGAGTCAAACTTAGCAGAAAATTATAATGAGTTTTGCTACAGGAATTACTTACACCCTAACAGGAAAACTACATCTTTCTTCTCTGTTTCTTAACGCAAACAGAAATTGTTTCAGTTCTGTGTATGTTGCATGCATCTTACTGTCAAACTAAAAAAAATGTTGTGAACAGGAATGATAGTGCAGTGAAAATGCTACCATATTACACTAATGTAAAAAACTCACACTCCTCAACATGATGGAATTATTCTAGCTTTCATTTAGGGAGATGTAAGTGAGGCCAAGGTTAGTGAGGGTTTGTCTGTGAGGGTCAGGGCCAGATGGCAGCCACCTGCTGGAGGGATAGCAGCAGCTAGGGCTGATCTTGTTCCCAGGGGCGTTGCCTTCACCTGGGGCTCTGCCATGGGGCCTGGACACAGCTGCACCTTCACCACATTGCAGCCAGCCTGTCCCTGGCCATAGGATGCTGGTCCAGACCTCCTGGCCCTGATCAGTTATCTGTCTGGGGGCAGCAGCATGGGACTTCTGTTGGCAAAATGGCCATTTTATGTCTTGTCTCCCTTGGCTCCCAGTTTCCCTTGCTAATACTTGACAATAAATGTGGATAGAGAGATGTAACTTGAAATAGATCTTCAAAATAAGTCAAGATGTTCGAAAGGAAAAAAAGAAACAAAACATAGAGAAGAAAAGAAACATGAAAATTAGAAAGTGTGAAGAAATGAGACTCTGAAAAACATAGTAAGGCAAAGCTAGAGAGAGACCTTTAATTATTACCCTACTTCCTAAAGCAACCATGGATGGAACATGCAGCATTCTTAATAGCCCTCCTATACTTAACTGGAACAGAAGAGAAATGTCATAACAGTGCTGTTTTTAACAAAAAAAGCACACTGGGGTGGTTTTGATCTAGAGGACTTCACAAAAAAAGAAAGAAACCAACTAAAACAAATATAAGACACAGAGGGAGTTTTACATCCTATTTATCTTAACATAACTAGAGCATCAGGGAGAAAAAGGGAAGAAGGGATTAAAATCCTTGGGAAACTATAAGAGTCAATTATGTATTGCTAGATATCCCAATACACCAAATACCATGATGCACTTGCAGTGGCAGACCATTGATTTTTCGATTGAGGAATGGTGAAAAAGGAGGCATGATCTTAGTGGAAAAGAGCTGCTAGAACAGGCTGAGTCAAATCCTGATCAAGAGGCAGACTCACAGTGCAAAATAACAAACTGGTGAATCAAGAATAGGAAAAGTACCAAAAAACCAGGAGAAGGTGAATTGGAATAGAAATCCCAAGACTGTCAATATCATGGAGGATTGTACTGCTAGTGTGAGGAGTAAATATGTAGAAAGGTTAAAAGGGGGAATTAAAATCCTGCAGTAACTGAGTATCACTGAAAAGTGATAAGGAAAAAATAGGAAGACGGATACTAAAATGTAAGTGAAATGTCAACGGAAAGATGGATTCATACATAAGCTAAAAGCAGGCAGTAAGAAAAGAAAGGAGGAATGTATGTGCAATAGCAGAAAGAGAGATGTGAAATCTGCTTTTAGAACTTCCTCCCACATTGTAACCAATTCCTGCAAAATCACTAATATGCTAGAAGTTTCCTGAAGTAGCCATTAACAACAGTCCCAGATGAAGATCATTATTTAATAGAATAATGATCCATTAAGAAAGAATAACATCCTTTTGCATCAGCAAGTTGCGGTGCATGTCCACATTCAGGGAGCAAGACAAAATAGTAAAAAGTATATGAGAACAATGAGAACTGCTCAAGAATCCAGGGAGATGAGAGCTGAGTAAATAAAAGTAGCTAATTAGGTGTAAGACTGTTTTCAGACTATCAGGAGCTTCAGTAATTTAAATTCTAGGACTTCAAAACAAAGAAAGATATTGAGAGACTACAAAAGTAATTCAAATAACTAAGAAAAAGTAATCTGAATATAGCGTTATTGCTTCAAGGCAATTGTTATCAAGATATAAATAATTTCACAAAGAATTATGTATATTAGTGTTAAAAAGTACAAAAAAGGTTCAATTACTTCATCCCTCCTGGCTCTACAAAAACATAGAGAATATATTAACAAAAGGGGATGTAGGCACTGTCATGGATAATCTGTAAATAAATATAGCAGTGAGACCAGATGGATTTATAACTAAATGTTGAAAGGCTCTAAAAGGAGCTTTAATTTCTGTAAGAAGAGAGTTATTTGATACCATCATGCAAGCGGGAGACATCTCCTTTTGGAAGAAAGGATAGTTTTAAACTCTAAAGAGAGGTGAGATTTGACCAGCTGCTCAGGCTTTTGAGGTGCTGAGGTAAACATGAAAAGTCTCTCTTCAATTCATTCTCTAAACTAATTCCTCTCTGGAACCTAACACACACATGCAGTTGTGCTGGGGTGAGGGTAGGTTCTCTCACCTGAGATGCAGAGATGAAATGTTGTATAGAAATCTATCAAAAATATAAAGGACTAAAGATTTCTCCTTTTCAGTATATCCCAAATTTTAATCCAATTATTTTTTAATCCAAAAAGTTTTCCTTTTGAGCTTTCATTTGCCTTCTTCCTTCTTTCAATTAATTTATATATTTAGATGAAAGAGAAAAGAGGGCAATTTTGGAAAAGAGGGGAACTTTTACAAGGACCATGATAGAGATATTTACAAATTAAAAGCTTAAAGGAGAGACCAAGGAAAGCTGAGCAGGCACAATGGTGAATGAGACAGAAAAGGTATTATTCATTCTCCATTGAGGAAATTTACAGAGAGAAATATTATTATATACTCCACTGACAGCAGATGTCTCCAGCCAAGATCCCACACATATTTCAGTGGTGACACAGTATGCTAGGGAGGCTGCTGAGAAAGAAGCTATTCTTTTCCTATCCAGGATGTGCCTGCATAGAAATGAGACCAGAATGACTACATTGTGGTGAGTAACAACATTGCTTCAGATTCACCGTTTTCTTGCTGAACTCTCCTTGTAAATGTGCTCTCCTTGTACTGAATGAAAAAAAAAAATAAGAAAGAAGTCCCCCTCATAGTTACCATCTGCTATGTGGCTGTGAGTGGAAAGGATTTTTTTGTCCACTGGGGAAAATCTCATAGCCTTAAACATGGGATGCCCTTTTGATGGAGAAACAATCCCTGCAGGATTGGTACAAGAGAGGGTTGGTTCTTTGAAACCTGGATGTCATTTTGTGGAAGGTAAAAACAGCAGCAGATGGAACCTGGCCATATGACAAAACTGGTGTTTTTCAAATTTGCAAGAATGTTAACATCAAGGATGGAAGAAGGTTGTTGTAAACTCTAACACAGAGAATATACGTGCAGAAACTTAGAAAACTACAGGCACAAACACCTGCATTAGTGTTGCTTCTACACAAAGGAAATAAGGATGCTTTTAGAAAAGCGCAGCAAGAGACTGCTTACATTTTTAAGTGTTAATACCATTCTCAGAATATTCTTCCACAAGGGATACCTCCAAAGGTATGTCCTTTTTTTAAAAAACATTAGGCAGCAGAAAGAAAACATTCTAAAATCCGAGACAGAAGCTATTTTTAAAATTTCCCATTTCTTTCTAGCCTTAATCTACTTGTCTTTCCACTAAAGAATCAGGATAGAACAAGTTCCCATAACTCATCACAAGCTGCAAGTAGAGGAGTACACTGACAGAGATTGTAAAACCTGCTCCACAGCATTATATACATGGAAGAATTTCCAAAAATGATGACAAATAACCTTGGGGACATTTTTCTAAACTTGGGAACTAGCTGCAAGATGGAAAATGGACCCAAATACATCCTAAATACTTGAAGGTGTTTTAATTAAAAAAAAATAATCTGAGCATTTACCTTTAATGCAAGTACAGTGAGACCCACTAAATGTAATAATACCTCAGAGATTCAGAAGCCCATCAGGAGGTAGACCCTAGATATGGCACTCCTGTGTAGGAGTTACATTTATTTTTAGAAATGTGTCAGCATTTGTAACAACTAGTTTTTAGGAACTGGTATTACTTTTACAGCTGATAAAAGATATTTAAACCTGAGTGTTTTAACCGGCATTTCCATTACTGCCTTTTTTTTTTTTTTTTTAGGACCAATACATACACATATTTCTGGTCACCTACCAAGCTGTAAAGTATTCCTTTTCTAAAAAAAAAAAAAAATGTTTTATTGATGTACAATTTGGTTCTGACTCTAAGAGTTGTTACAGGCAGCAAAACCACCTTATACTTCTTCCCATCTGGGACATTAAACTTGGTCTTCCTATGACAATGATGATTTTCTCTGACTTTGATCTCTCAAAAGGATAATTGCTTTGATATCAAGATATGTTATCTAAGAGCTGTTTCACAGAAAATAAAAACAAACTGGGCACTGTGTGGAGAATAGCTTAACTCTTAGCTATTCAGAGCTCACAATTCTTAGAGGATCTATTAAAAACAGAGAATGAAAGGTACAATACCTAAAAAGACAAGAAAATTCCTCCTATTACTTAGTTTAAATTGTAATTCTAGACAGTTAAATCAAGGTTTTAATGTACCAAAGGTCTGATCTATTATATCAATAATACAACACTAATGACACATTTTAGTGGGTATTTTGCCATAAACCTTTCTCTTTGAGTACCCAGCTTTAGCTCTGCGGAATGCTGTCTTACAGATTTTTCCAAACAAATATAAGTAAAACTATATCTACATGTAGTTTAACTGTTTGGGCCAGTTGCACTGGAAAGTGCCAATAGAAGTAAGTCAATGTATCTTACAAACATTTGGGAATACTATTTCCCTCAGTTCATCCTGTAGCAAACAGGTACGTTTATGGTACAGGAGTTGAAAATGAGACTCAACAATCTGTTTTCCAAAAGAGCTAACTTAAGCAGGTTCAGAGTGGTGCTATATGCAGTGAAAAGCCTAGCATGTTTTCCCAAACCATAAAACTCTCCAGTAAGGAGTAATGTGATTTTTTCACATGACATATCACAGTTTTTGTGAGATACACAGTATTAAACTTACTTCAGAATTGTTTGCCATTTGCCTACGTAGGAATAGTCCATTCTTGGGAACTTCTTGTATCATTCTTCGGCTCTTGCATAAACTGTCACAGCTGCATGTTCACCATTAATATCAGAAGAGTGTGCACATTGCAAAAAATGCAAATAAAACAGCAACACAATTAGGATAATAAAATATCCAGATTTTAGACATAAAACTCAAAATTATCTTGACAGTAGCAGCATTACCCTAACTTATAAAGAACCTTATAGCTGCAGATATACACACATATTAATCTTTCAAACTCCTGTGACAAACTAGCCTACTGAATCTCTAAAAAGCAAAGGACTTGAACCCAGTTGTCTGCTAAGAACTGGTTTAAAAACCTCTTTTACAAATGGCTTTGTATAACTAGTAGAATTGCAGTATGCAATTTAGCTGTGGAGGAAATTTGTTTTACTTGCAGATACACTGATATGATAGTAGCTCAAATTAAGTGATCTATGATGCTAATTCTGCCATATCTAAGTCTATAAAATAATAATAACTAGACATATTAAAAAGTTAATTATTTCTACAATATAGGCTATTTTGAGGAATTTTAACTGATAAATGTGATCAGCCTGTCTGGTTTCATTACCATAATTTGGGGTTGCAGAAGCTTGAAAATGGTACATTTCTGTGAAGATCCTTTGGTCTGTTATTTTAACTATATATGAACATACCAGTGGTTTTCAGAAACTTTTGTTAGCAGCAAAAGGGCATACTGTGTATTTCAACTGGCAAAGAAGATTAATCTCCACTTTAAGTTCAGAATGTATCTATCTTAACAGCAGAAAGGAGCTGCTTAAGGGGAGCAGTAATCTGGAAAGTGAAAAGCCGGAAGAGTTGTGAAGAAAAGTGAAGTGGAAAAAGGAAAGAATTTAAAATTATGGCATACCTCTAAGTGTCAGGTATTTGAGTGCCACCTTAATGGGACTGAAATCAAACCAGGCTGTGAGAAGAGTCTACCGGGAGATCATGGCATTCTGCATAGGCCAGGTTGCCTTCCAGACAACATAGCATAAAGGGAAGTAACTTTGTTGGTGTAGTGCAGCAAGAGCATAGATATACTCAGAGAAACACATAAAATCCATCAAAACACAGCCAAGAGACATGTACAGTGGAAGCTCTGAGTTACTACTATCCAGGCCACTTCTTGGTGTGTGTTAGGTTGCACTACTGCATAAGCTACCTATGCTAGGGTGAGACAGTAAACTGAGGGAAGTAACCATTAACTGCAGGGCCTATCTAGCAGAATCGATCATTCTTCACCAGTTACGAGGATTGCCCGTACCTGTGCCTCCAACCCCCAAGGAGGGCTACGGGCAGGCTGAGGCTGGGGCAGCTTGTCCTCGCCTGCTTTCCATACACCAACACTGTGGAGCTTCTTTTGCAAACACGGCAGGTGACTCGCTGCCTGGAGGAAAGTGAGATCTCGCCGGCGCGCCACCGCAATGAGAGCCCGGCATTCCTTCAAGGGGAGCTGCTGCCACCGTCCTCGGCCCGTACCACCGAACCCACAGGGGACGCTGTGGCGCACCGCGCATCCGGGCACACGCGGCTGCCGTTGGCCTTTTTTCCCTGCTAACCCTGGACGCCTGAACCTGCCGTTTCCGCCACTGCTCAGCGCAGTCGCAGTGAGGGGGGAGAGGCGTGCGCAGGCGTGCGGCCGAGCCAGTGGGCGTTTGGTGAAGGAGGGAGGCGGAGGGAGAGTCGGGAAGGTGTGAGTAGCCGCTCGCGCGCGGTGGTTGGCTGGGGCGGCCGGCGNGCGAGGCGGCCCCGCGCGCTCTCCTCCCCCTTCTCCTCACTCCCTCGCTGGCCTGGCCGTCGCCGTTGTATGCGGGGTGGCGGCAGCGCGGAGCAAAGCCGGCCCGGGGTGTAAGATGGAGGGCCTGACGCTGAGCGAGGCAGAGCAGCGCTACTACTGCGACCTCTTCTCTTACTGCGACACCGAGAGCACCAAGAAGGTGGCGTCCAACGGGCGGGTCCTGGAGCTCTTCCGCGCCGCCCAGCTGCCCAACGACGTGGTCATGCAGGTATACCCGCCGTGAGCCGCCCCTGGGGAGCTAAGGAAGGTGGTGGGCCCGGGCACCGCCCCGCTGTGACTGCCGGCGGGCAGACGGCCCCGTGTGCGGCTGCCGCCCCTCCCCTCTCTGCCGCGCTCGCCCCGGCCTTCACCCGCTTGTCCGAGCAGGCAGCCCTTCTGGCGGGGTCGTCCCGCTAGCAGGCTCGGGAGTCCGGCCACCTGAGCCCCTGGCTATAGGAGAAGGCTTCGACGGAGCGAGAAGGGCCGAGTGTGCAGCCCGGTTGCTTCGCTGAGCGTGGCTGTACCAGGTCTCCGCTTGTATGCTTGTGGAGCCTCTGGCTACAAGGCAAGGAGGGGACTGTCGGTGATCTCTATTGGTGATCTCCAGCAACTGGTAGGGAAGTGTCCTTTTGCCTCTGGTCGGCATGTTTGCCTCATCTCATCCAAAGCACGAGAGCCCTGAAGCATATTGGGGGTGTGTGGAAGATCTTGTCTCACAGACTGCTGATGAAAGCAGCAGCGGAGGGAAGTCTGGGTTTGTATAGTTTGGTGCTCCTCAGGCTGATCCACTTCATCTAAGCCCTACAGCCTTTTTTGGCGATTAGTTCCCGGCAGGTACTTACCCGTAGTTATCAGAATAATTCTAACAATTCAAAATGTGGGACTAAGGATGACGTGGACCCATACTTGAAATATGTATGTGTACAGTTTTAGCACTTCCATGGCCAGGTGCCTCTAAAATGTGTAGCAGTATTGCAGAGCTGCCAAGACAGAAGAGGCACAGTTTGCTCTGATGTGCTTGTGTAATAATTTGAGGAAAGTATACTCAGTGAATCCTCTTAGGAACAACTGTAAGAAATTGTCGCTTCTGTGGTTCCTTGTGTTATTGTGGGGTGCTTTGAAGTCTCTGCAATGTTTTGAGCTCCTGTGAGTAAAATTATATCTAAAACGCCCTGCTGCCTTTTGTGCAGTTTCATCTTCTGTTTAGTGAGATAAGCAGCACTTCTAACAAAGCATTAAAACTATTGTTTCTAGAAGTACAGTCCATAAATTTTAGCGTTCTGCAGTTTAGTACCAGATTTCACGAGAGCAGTTGCATTTAACTAGGATTACTGTTTATCTTTTGTTTAAAATGCAAAAAATAGTCAGAGCTGAATAAGAAATTATTCTTGCTGGTAAAACTAGTAATCTGATGTTATAACTTGTTAGACTGGACTTAATGGTAAGAGAGTCTGTGTGCTCGGTATTGTAAGTGAGGCTTCTTATGTGTTGCAAACCAGTTTCAGAAAAATCAACTCGGGAACATTAAACGTTGACAAGTTTTTTGTATTGAAAAACCAGTTTTCCATCGAACTTCTTTGGATCACTGTGAAGATTAAGCACTCTAGTGCTAAAGATTTTAATTTATTCTAGGATTTAGTGCAAGAGCTTGGAAAAACATGGAATGTGAATAGAAGTGTCCACAGATTATATCCTTATCTATTGCAGAGGATGTCAGACATTTTCCTGTGAAGTAGATTGCATCTGAGGAAGAGAACCTACTCAGACACCATTCCATGGGTTCTAAGTAAATTAACTCAGGTAGCAGACCTAGGTTATTGCTATAGTGATCTCAAGGAAAGACTTGTAGCTAAAACAGCAAATGAGATATTAGATTGCCTGCGGAATGAGACTAAGTAATACAAAATGAAAATGCCCTTAGCAGCCCGACCCATTACAAATATCTTGTGCAATCACTGTCGGTCACCTGTAAACTACCTTGTACTTACGAGGGAGAGAATTTGGTTGTCTAGTTATGTTATGTTCTCTTTGAAGTATGACTGTTCCTGAGGTTGTGAACACATTGGATTTGAGGTCTTCCAAGTGGAGACAGCACCTGACGATTCTGATGCTTCTGATGCTGTGACTATGTGCGTAAAATCTCAGGGTGATATTGTTTAAGAAATAAACCCCGTGAAGGGGGTGGAATATCCTTTGGACTGCGTGGTGCTGTGTTCTTACCTGTTCATTTGAAGCACCTGATGCTTCTGGGGAAAGGAACTTGATTCAGTTACCCAATTCTTATATAAATCTGGAATGCAAGTGTAGTACTAGTCACATGAGTGCTAAGTCCCTTTGTAGGTGTAAGAATAGTACAAAGTTACTGCTCTTCAGAAGCACAGGGACCAAGTAGTTCCAAGACACTATCTTGAAGTTCCTTCTCTACAGTAGTATGGGTCTGTAGATACCTCGAATGATTCAAAACTGATTATGTTAGAAATGAAAGCCTGTGCATTTTGAACCCACAACTTTTTTTGCTTGCAGATCTGTTGATTAAAGGTTGGACCACACATGCAACCTTTCCTCTGAAGAGTGTTTATGTGAGATAGCTGTCTTGACAGCAAGAAGAATTAATACATGTGTCTAATTGTTGCTAATCATTCTCATTTCTGCCTCTGAGGGACTCTGTCAGCTGCCTATTGAATGGGAATAAATGAAAACATATAGATGACTGAAACGGTTGTGGTTGCTCTATACAAATCGTGTTTACAGAGTGGCAGAACCCTCGAAATAAAAAGCTGTATGCTCACTTAGTGTATACGTCTATGAAAGAACACCTTTATTACCAGAACGAAAATGCCACAAATTGTTACAACAGCAGCCTTTAACCTATACTTCTGCCTTTTTTGCACATCTTTGAGATCAGCATTAAGGTAAAAAATTTGCATAGAACAGTGAATAGAAGTATGTGTGTTGTTAAGTAGCTGGACTTGTTATCCCAACGGTGAGCACGAGTCTCTGAATGGTTCTCGGGGTGTGGTTTCACATTGCACTTCATGGTGAGTTGCTGCTGAGGATGTAGGTTCAGTCTTTCCCCTTCCATCAGTTGTGTGCTCCTGCTTCTCCTTGCAGTGACATTGGTGCCTGTCCAGTGATGTACACTGGCATCAGAGGCTATGCATGCAGAAAATTAATCACAATTTTTTGTTGAGTTTTACCCTGTATCATCTGACAGTAAGGTTGAGTGAATGTCAATATTGGCACAGGGAAGGAGGCAGAAAAAGACATTTGTTGATGGAGGGGAAGAGGAGAACTTTTCTCTTTCTAGATGAGTTCATTTGTGACCTGGCTGGGTTTTATAGTAGCCTAAATGACGGAAGGTGGAGATGCCTTGTGCTGACACTGACATTCATTTGACCCTGAGCTGGTTCAGGGAACTTGTTCAGCCTAAAGTTAGTGAGTTTTGTCAAGTTATTTTTGCTTCCTGAGTTCATGGCTCAGCTGCACGTGCATCAGCGTTTGCACTAGGAAGCAGTGTGACAGAACGCAAGTGTTCTCAAGGAGCTGACAAGGAGCTTTGTATTTATTACAGCAACATTCCTTTGATAAAATTCTAGATTGATCCTATTGACTGAGAGTCATTAGGTGTGCTCATGGAGTGTACCTTCTAGGTTAGCTTCATGCAAAAGAAATATAGTTGCTTATTCTGGAGGGACTGCACAGTATGAACCAGAGCGGTGAGGGTGATGAGGAAATTTGCTTTGAAAGCCCATTTTGCATCTGACCTAAACCATTAACATAGCTATGCTGTTAAAGTCGGGTTTTGGTGCCTTACTACTGGTGGTGAAACTGCTTCTAAAAGCTACTGTCAGCTAAAAAATATATCATTAAGATTGTTACTTATGCATGGGAATAATGTAATAATCATCCTGTTTGTTCAGTTTTTGGGATTCTTATTAGGTGATTAGTAATTTTATTAACTTATCTGTGAAGTTTTTGTGATTCACAAGTGAGTCAGTTGTCCATATGATATTCCTCTGAAATTTGGTCTTCCTTCAAAACATCACTACAGAACAGCAAAAATTTTCATGTACTTTCTCTACAATTAATGGTCATCTTCAGTGTTGGCATTATGCAGCAGCATTTCTTATCTTTCAATTTATTGTTAGTCTCTGTAATGGTGTAAGAATGGTACATTTATGTCCAGTTTCTTCAATTACAATATGCTTGCGAAAAAAAATACAGTGTAAAGACTATGTTTGGGTCTTTCAAGCTTTTTTCATTTCTCAGGAGTTTTTACAGACAGTTTAATTTTGATTGTTCCTGTGTCATTGATTGTCTCAAATTGTCTCTGGTTGTGTGCCTCAGCTCTCTCTCAGAGTTTGCTGCCTTCACATCAAAAGCTGTCAGAAAGTTCACACCCATGATACTGATGTTTCATTGTGAAGTCCAGACTTAGTGTGAAGTCTCATGAATTTCTGCACTGTGTGCAAAATCAGCTAAGGTGCAAGTATATACTGTTCTTGGGGTGACAGCTTTTGGCAAAGATTGGGAACGGAGAACATGGAATTGTAGTTTCCTCAGATATCAGTTTATCTGTGGCTTGCCATGCAATTATAACTGGAATTGTAATCCCTAGGCAGAATATGGGAAAACGAAATTGCAGAGGTTTAATTAGAAAGTTGTCCTCTTTGTTGGAGAATAAATGTGGAGAGAAAGGGTTCTAAAAAAGAAACTTGTTCACTCTGATTTTTATTGCTGCAGTTAGTGTCTCAGTGAATTTTCCTGTATGAAGAGTACCTGTAAATTCAGTAGAATTTACTGGATACCAACTGTGAATGAAAGCTGAATCATGCTTAGGATTTACCTGTGTGTTGGAGACATACTAATCAGACTGAGGCTGAGTTGTCTGTTTGCTGTATTTATTACCTATTCAGAGCTTGTGGGGTGAGGAGTTAGAATTTGTTATTCACTGTAAGTCTTGTGCCTTCATTTTCACTGTGTATTTAAAAATACATGGCACTTTAAGATTTTTTTAAAAAGAAGTAGGCTATGTAAAAAGCTTTTTTCCTAATGCTAAAAAGAGATCACTTAATTGAATCCAATCCATGCCTTTTATATTTATAGATTTTTTTTATTTTAAAGCTTACAATTTTTCTATATAATTTTAAAATAGAATTTGTTTATATTTTTTCTGAAGCAGTATTCTCAACAGGTCATTAATAAGGCATTCTTCTAACGTGCAAATATATAAATATATAATCCTTACATATTTTTATAATTGTTATCCTGAGCTTCATTATATAGGTAAATCTGTGGCCTTTTAGGATTACAATCAATGTATTTATATATTTAAAGAATGTTTGTACATATTTTGTACTATATCTCCCTTCTCATGTAGGGGATAAGAACTGTTCGAAATCTGTTCTAAGTAAAACAGTACCTGGGTGAGCAGTTAGGAATATCCAATTTGTGAATGAAGTATTTCTTCTCTTTTTTTCCCCTCAGATGTTATTATCATAGAGTATTTTTCTTTCATCTGAGCAGTAGGTTACTCTTGTTTCTCTATAAGGAAAGATGTAAGAAGTCTATTTTCTGCTAGTGCCAGAAATTGCTCTTAGTCTGCTTTGTATCTTATAAACTGTGCTTTGAGTTTTCTGTAGAGCTATGGTAAAAATGTTTACTTTAATGTTACCTTCACCAAGGCTACAGTGGACTGCAAATTTTCTCTTTAGTTGGTTTGAATACTCATATCTCAGTGGCATTTAGTCAGAGAAAAATTGTTGTCTTTTGAAATGAAAGGTAGAAAGTTACTGGCAAAACTTAAGGACTGTAGATAATGCTATTAGGCTTACATTTATTTTCAGCTGATTTCTCAGGCACTTCTACTGTATAGTCATTTGCCTGGTGAACAATAGCAGTATGTGCTAATTTTTTCCTGCTTTAGATTATTAATTGTGGGTTTTATAGGAAAGTCTGTTCTTGCGCTGTATTGTGATGATTTGTTTCTGAATTAAAATGTCCTAAATCATCCAAGACCTAGTGTAAGTAGCTGTGTTCTAAGTCTCAAGTGTAGCTTGAGACTTGGAATTTTAACCGAGTTAAACTTTGATAGATGCATCATTAAGCTGGGTAAAGACCTTATTGGAAGAAGGAGAGCAGTGCAAAGCTAAATCATTAATTAACAATGGTCAGATTGATACTCAGAGGAAAACAGAGATGGGGAAACAGCACAATGTGCACAGTAGCTTTTGGTAGACTTGTATGGAAGTGCTCTGAGTGGCCTTATTTGGACCACCAATTCAAGGATCATAGAACACCTTATCTTTATTTTACATAGCAAATATCATAAGCTTGTGTTTATTCTTTGTGACCTTTATGTTATTCTTATGTGTCTCTTATGCTTATTCTAGCATGAGAGGTGATGTGTGGACAAAATATTAAAATCAGAAAGTAAGAAATTAATTATTAGCAAGAGATATCAGTCACAAATTCTGAATCAGAATGTCTCGGTAAATACCGCTACTGTCTTCATCATTTAGCACCTAAGTAGAAATTTTGCAGAAAAAAATATTCAACTTAATGCTGCAAGACAGGAGCATCCACCAATAAAACATCTATGTGACCTCCTTTACATTATTTGTTACTGTAATAGTAATTTCAAATACTAAATGTATTATTGCTGTAAAATACCCTTCTAATGTCCACTGAAGCTTAGATGCTTTCTTGATGCTTATATGGATACTTTTGCTGCTCCTTTTTGTTACAGCAAATGTAACCTCCTGGATGTCACAGGCTGGATTAGGCACTGATAGCTGTTGCTTAAGTGTGTTTCTTCATCTAGTATTGTTTGAACTGGTCATGGCAGCTCAAGGAGAAAGGAGGCACCCTTGTTTCAAGAGCAGTTCTTAGCAGCCTGATGTGTGTGTATCTTTCTAAGGAGGATTTCTTTGAGCAAAGCAATCCTTGAAGTGCTCTTGCTCTGTTCAGTTGCTTTCTGATCCCAGTGCTTTCCGCCCCATGTAAATGCCAAGTATGCAACTGTATTGAATCTGCAGAAGTTTAGAGTCAAATGAAGAAGCTGTTGCTACTAGCTTCATGTTCACATGGATTTTGCAACTGGTGATGTGTTCATTAGTTTTAAGTAGAGAGACTGAGTTTAATAGAAGAGCAGGTAACTGACACATTGACTTTTTGCTGCTGAATTCAGTGGAGTTGTCATACTGTGTCATCAGATGAGTAACCACTGGTGCTCAAGAATGGGGAACTCTGCAGCTGAGAGTATAGTGAGGAAGGAGCTGTTTATATTAAGCAGTAATGTAAAATTGTATAGGAAGAGCAGACAGGTATGCAGAGTATGTCCTTTTGAAAGAACCTCCATTTATACAAGAATTCTTGTAGGTCCCTAGGCTGTCTCTTGTTGCTCCAGGTTTTGTGCATTTTTTCTATTTCTAGTTCTTGATGCTTTATTACCATTACTGCTCATAAAGTACCTTTGTCACGTGTACCTACTATGGCAAAAGCTCTGTAGGAAATAGAATCTTGATGTAAGCAAAGATAACTCTGCCTTGAGGTCTTCCAGCTATGACTTTTTACTTGGGAGAAGAGTAGTTGCTTTCTAGTGAGTGGTATTCTGCCTGGGTTTTCCTTTGTTGATGATGCCAAACACATCAGAAAGGTATATGCTTATTTGTTCTATTCTCTTCTTGAGGGTGTTTGACATTAATTTGTTTATGGGTTATAGTAGAGTAGGACAGTCTAAATCCTTGGAGAAGTGCCCCTTGTATATCAGTATCTTTAACTTTTTTGTAGTGGAACTCATTGGTTAAGATTCATTTGCTTGGCTTGTAACAGCTTTTGCAGCAACTGTTAGCAAGACCATAAATGGGTTGCAAATGGAAAAAAATCAAAACTACTGGATTAAGAAGCATTTTTGATAAGTGAAGGTCATCCACCATGAACAGGAACAGTAGATGCTGCAGACCTCTTTTGAAATGGATTGAAGTTAGGAATGACCTGTAATACAACTATTCAGAAAGTACTACTAGAACTTCATTAAGTTTTGTGTATATGTGTGGTATTCAGCATATTCACTTGTTAAGATACATTTCTTACAGCATCTGCCATAAATTGGTTTTAAATTATCAGTGATTTTGTCTACTGGTTTTTGTTAATAAAGTTAAAGCATATCTCCAACCCTTACTTTGGTTTTACAAGAATGTACAAAGTACAGGGGCAGAATCATTTCTCTGAGGCTTAGAATATGGGTTCACTTTTTGACCTGTTAATTAATTCTTTCTGGTGTGATTAATTTTGAAATTTCATTTGATTGAAACTAAAGATGTTTTAACCTCAACCTTAGAATGGGAAAGTTTAGTTCTAAGTATCTATAGAGAATAATTTATCAGAGCTGATGAGTAGGTTTTTTTGTTCCTGATAGTGTTTCAGCAGTCTGCTTCCACCATGGATAATGTGTAATGTGAAAATTGAGGGAGGAGAAGTATTAGGAGAGGTTTACAGTAGGAGACTCTAAATAGTTCATCGCCAGAGGAGTGTGTGTTGCCTTGGAAATCTTCCAATGCTATTGCTTTTATTTCTTTTAAAGGTGTCTGTTCTGAAGCCAGGTTTGTGGCATTGACTGAGTTCCATCATCATGGACTTACCAGTAAGACTTAAAGGAAGACCTTACAATTTGTTATGCAATTAAGTACAATGGCCCATGTATACTCTGTGCTTCAGAGTTTTTAGTATCAGCTAAGTGTAATTACAACTGTGCTTTTGGAGTATTTTGTGATTATTTTGTATTTGAGTTAATGTTATTGCTGTAATATATGTGAATATTTTCAATTTCAAACTTAGTGAATTAAATTGTCCTGGTTTAGGCCCAAAAGGCCCCCAGAAATGACAGATGGGCCCCCCTCCTCTTCTCGATATCCTTCTTGAATGCATTTTGCCTATGAACTTTGGAATACTATAATACTTTAAATATTTGTTACACACTGCTATTTGTGCTGAAAGATAGAATTCAGGGAAATCCTGCTTTTTAGTGGCATTTTTTGCCCTGTCTCCAACTTCCGTGCCACCAGAAGCCAAATTTTGTGGAGTCTTGCAGAGAACTGGGTCAGAAACTTGATTTGGTTAAAAATAACTCATCAAAACAAGGATCTTTGTCAGTTTTGTCTTGTTCTAATGCTACTTAGTGCCATTAACAACTATTGCATCCTAGAAGCTACCTGTCAAGTGAGTTCTTCTTCTGAAGGGAAGTTAAAAATCTTTCATAAATAACTAAGTATTGTTTTGTCTAGTTAATGATAGGTGAGTAGGTGTAGTTAGGAAACTGAGAAATATCTGAAATTAGTGAGATTGAGATAAAGTCACAAGAATTGATCTGTTGATCAGTGGTTGCAGAGTAACAGGATTAGAAGGTAGCAAATTGTGACAAAAGAAATGTATTAATTTTAGAAAATAAGTGTAGGGGAATTTTTTGTGAGTCGTTGATCTGTAGTGATAGAGGGGTTTTTTTCCTTTACAGTAGTGATAATTAGAAGGTAATTTTTACATCTTCCCTTTCATATCTCCAGATTACATTACACTGGTAATTTTTGTTGTAGCTGACATGACCAGATTACATGACTTCAAGCAAGCCCTGTTGTATGACAGCATGTTTTAGTGTCCAGTTTGAGACTGTATGTCAATAAACCTTTAACTTGGAAGACATCCTCTCACATCTGTTTAATGTTTAAGTTTAAAAAGAGCTTTAGAATTCAAATCTGTGAACTGCCTCTTATGGGATACATTGCTGATATTATAATAAGGCTGGAATAATTTGCAATTGCCTAGCTTTTTTTGCTTTTTATAAAATCTAACATAATTGAAATTCTTTAGGGAGAAATTCTGGGGCAGACCATTTTTCTGATTTGATTGATAACACACTTCAGTTTTGTCTAAGAATTACTTAAATGTCTTCATTTTGTATTTCTGGATCACATCTGAATACTAAAAAACTGAATACGGCTTTTTCTGTTGCAGTTACTGAAGACAACATAACTGCTAATGGAGTAGCTAATTGCAACATATGATATTTACCGTGTGTTTTCTTGGTGGGTGTGTGGGGTTTGGTTTTGTTTTACAAATGAGCATGGCTCCTGTTACTCTCTNGAATTACTTAAATGTCTTCATTTTGTATTTCTGGATCACATCTGAATACTAAAAAACTGAATACTGCTTCTTTCTGTTGCAGTTACTGAAGACAACATAACTGCTAATGGAGTAGCTAATTGCAACATATGATATTTACCGTGTGTTTTCTTGGTGGGTGTGTGGGGTTTGGTTTTGTTTTACAAATGAGCATGGCTCCTGTTACTCTCTTATTTTAGCTCGTATCAACTCTGTAGAATCTTGAAAGCATAGATGAAAAGATGAGTAATTGGGGAAAAAAACTTGTTTAAGTCTGTTTGTGGTTTTGTAGATTTTTGGTAGACTCTCCAAATATTATGTGCTGTGAGTCAGATTGCATGTGTTGTTACTGAAAAAATTTATATATGATATAGTTAAGAACATTTAATGAAAAATATGCTGTTCTTAAATGTATGAAAACACGCCAAACTGTAGAACAGTTTGGTTTAAATTTCTGTGTTAAGTAACTTGTGTGTTTCGTTTCAGATTATGGAGCTTTGTGGTGCAACAAGACTTGGCTATTTTGGAAGAAGTCAGTTTTACATTGCCTTGAAACTTGTTGCTGTGGCCCAATCTGGTCTCCCTCTAAGAGTGGAAAGCTTAAATACAGGTAAATCACAGGATTGGGTGAGAATTGGGTCACTAAGCAGAATAGCGGCACTTACATGTTCTCCAAAGAGTAACCTTGTGGATTAGTGTGGCTTGTCTTTTAAACATGTTTTGAACTTAAAACAAATGTGGAGATACCATGAGTGAATATATTCTTAATAAATAGGAGGTGAAATACCATAATCCTGTTGAATAAGCATTTTGTTTGTCACAACATAGATGTGTGGCTACTACTGACCATTGTGTAGGTACAGGTTTGTGTAGGCTACCAGTGTGGCAACTTGTGTGTTATATCCTCTGAATGGAGTACTATTAGGACTAAATGTGAATTGGAAGGAAAAGAAGAATGCAATACTTGCAGACTATGAAGCTAGATTATGAAGCCTTGCATGCAACAAATGATAGGCCATTCTATGACTTGACAGCTTTCTCCCTTCTTAGTGCAAAAATGAAGATAAGTGATTTAGGATTTTTTTTTCCTAGTGGAAGAATCTGACCTGTAAAGGATTTTTGAAGTCTGTTATCAGCCAAAATGCTCGTGTAATTGGGGATTCAAAAGTCATCTGGTCAAAAGTCATTAGTGTGGGTAGTGAAACCGGAATAGGAGAAGGATTCACTCTTGCAAGATGGTTTGGAACAGCAGAAGGAGTTTTCATATATGGCTCTGTTGTTGCCCTCTGAGTGACATGAGGGGATCTGTCTATGTCAGAGTTGCTCTGCAAGATGAAAAGAGACTTAAGAAGATGTAGTGTGTTGTAAGCCACCGTAGTCCTTTGCAGGTGATACACTAATCACAATTTAAAAATATCTTTGAAGCTTGGCTGTATTAAAGTGCCTTTGCTAATAGATTTTATGTCTGTAGAGTAAATGTTATGATACAATTCTCCTATCCTAGTGGTTAAAAGAAAGTTTCAATGTTCTACATCTGTATTTTTTATTGATGAAACAGAGTAGCTAAGGAGATGGTTAAAGACAATCTGATAGGACTCAAATACTTGACAAAACCATAAAAAAGAAGATAACTATAGTGTATGCTTTAATACTTGTGTTTATTCTAGGCTTTTACAAGCAATATGTACTATTGTTGTAGTTTTCTGTAGATTTTTTGAAGTCATCATTTTCAGGATTCTTTCTGCTCATAAACCACCCTCTCCTTATAGGCTGTCTTTCTGGTTTTCCTGATGAGTGTTTGCAAATCTAAAGCTTCATCAAACTACAACAAATTGCCTCTGAATCAGCAAATTGTTACTTTATATCCAATAGAACTGGGATTTGATGTAACCGTTGTGGAATTCCTCATTGAATACTGATTGGAGAAGGCGAAGAGTAAAATGTCTAGGTTTTTGTCCCCAGAGCTTTTTATACTCTTTTTGTTTTAATGGAATATATACTAACTATGATGAAGTAGGGTTGTTTTATTTTTTAAAAACACCTCTCTGGAGGTGTTTAAGGACAGGCTGGACAAGGCACTGAGCAACCTGATGTAGTGGGAGGTGTCCATGCCTGTGGCAGGGGTTTGGTACTAAATGATCTTTAAGGTCCCTTCCAACCCGAACTACTCCATGATTCTGTGATAAATATAAAGAAAGGTATTGAAATGAAGGTACTGAATTGGCTATAAAATATATATCTGTAAAATTAGCAGACTTTGAAACTTTCATAATGGAATGAATTTCTTTGATGACAATACTAGAACTACTTGTAATGGTTTCTGGAATTCTAGGAATAGTTGTCTGTAACTGTTTCCAAACCTACAAAACAGAACAAGTACAATTGATAGGACAATTATTTTTACCCTAACTGGTTTTAGCTTTGGTTGTCTGTTGCCATAGTTGCAGTGGTTCCAGTACTGTCTATGAAGTCCCTGCTTCTAGGATGATTCAAGTATTGTTGTAGCAGCTACTAAACAGCTAAAACAGCAGACTGAAGATTCTTAATACTGATCTTGGGTTACCTTGCTTTGAAAACGGGTTCAGCCACCTGATACCTGCCTGCAGTTCACCTTCAAGAGGTCTTGAAGAAGAACTGTTAAAGCTACTCTGAACACACTATATATTCTTGTTCCTTCACTCTTCAAAGTAAGGTATTTAAAACTAGGTTAAACTTACAGTTTTAGGACATATTTCAGTTCTGCATTCTGTTTAATGACTCTCTTAATGTTAATAACTTTCTTACCTTTGTGTTTTCGCTGCTCCCCATGCTTCTTTGCACTTTGTTCCCCTCACACTTCAGTGTGTCTCTTCAGTACATGGGAAACTTGCTTTATGTGAGCTGCTGAGTAGAGATGACAGTCAAATTTTGCATGTGATGACTATTCGTTGCAAGTGTTGTCTAGATGATTCTTAGTGAAATAAGTGGGTTTTTTGAGTACTCGGGTGTGCAGCGTTATGATTATTATACTACAGGCCTCTAAATCTGCTCTTCTTTTGGTGTCCCAGAAAATTTTCCTTCTAGGGACCTGGAAAATTGAGGAATTAATGAGCATTCTCTGTTTCAAGTATGAAATACAGTTTCTCAGTATGGAATACAGTTTTTGGTGGAAGAAAATTTTATCAAGAAAGTAGGCATTAAAAGTACAGAGAACTTGCTGATTTCATTATCAAGATTTAATTCAATTCCTAACTGCTACTGCATTTATCATTAAGGGACTTCAGAATAGTAAGAAGTGGTGTAGTCTTAAAATGAGGCTTTTCTGCTGCAAGGGCATAGAAGAGGTGTAAGAATGGCATATTTCAATTGATATCTTATGTCATCTTATTAAAGAAGACAGTATTCTGTGTTCCTTCTGAGGCCTCTCTATTATTTTGTGGAATATTGTTAGATACCTCATACCAAAGCCTCATATTGGACTAACTGATTGCATAGACTTCCCTTGTGTCAGTTCTAGTGTCTTTGTTACCCTGCTTTGCAAATGTACACATTCTCACTTGTTCACAATGACTTTTTTACTTTTTGTCTGGCTGTACTTCACTGTTTAGCTCCATGAATAACTTTCCTAGTGTAACATGTGGGATGCAAATCTAATATGAAAACAGGCATCTAGAACTGAGGAGGGCATCAAGAGTTGCTTTAACAGTGCTAAACTTGTGATTACTTAACACGTGGAAGCAGAGTCTGTTGCATGCTATGTTTGAGACAGAGGCTTAAATCAAGAATTTGTTCTTACTGGAGTGCCGTTCTTAATACGGGGCATGTAAGGATGTCAGTTCTTGTAGATGTCTGTAGTTGTTAAATGCTATGGATTCAAATTACACTCTTCAAAAATGTCAATTTAATATTAAACTTTCATGTAATAAACTATATTGATCTCATTTTAATACAAATGGTAGTACCACTGACTCATTATCAATACTGAAAGTAATTGATGTAAGCAGTGAGAAAGAGAAATTAAATTTTAGCCATGATTGTAAATTTGTTCTGTGTTAGAAAAATAATTTCCAAGCAGACTACACAGTGAACTCACAACTTACTTGTATTCACAGTGATCCAGTAAAAAAGTTGTGATTGTGATTCAGAAAAATGGTAGTAATCTTGAAATGGAAAATGGAAGGCAGTCTCATTTTTATATCAGAGTACTCTGAACCTTGGAATATAAAGCTAAGGATCTCCATACATTTTGTATAGGTTTTCTTAACGAAGTGAGGTGATACTGAGTGCACCCAGTTGTATACCTGTCGAACAGCTAAATTAGCTTCTGTTGTATAAGGGTAGTATACACCTTTCTACATGTGTTTAAGCGATAGTTGTAATTTTTGCAGGATGGCTGGATCATTTGTTGTAAATATAAACATGGCAGCTCACTAAAAGGCGATGTCAAATAGAGTGCAATATTTCAGTATTTGTTCTGCTCATGAACCATTTTTTATGAAGACTCTCTAATAATATGTTGTAGAAACAGCAGGTTAAACTCAAAAATAACATTTCAGTTTTGGCAAAAGAAAGAGAAAAGGAGCTAAATCCAGATTATATTAATGCTACTTTATTTAAGGCAGACTTTTAATGCAAAATTGTTTTGGAGCCATGTGAAGTTCTCTCTCTACCAAAGCAAGAACTTGTGTAGCGTAATCATGGAGTATAGTGCAGAAAAGATATTTGCTTTTTTCCAACTGGCAAATGTTGATTTGACTACAATTGCAAGCCATCTCAAGGTTTAAACAATTGAGGCAACTACAAAGTAGAACTATGTTGCTAGTTTTAAGCATCATACTTTTGTATAGTAAGTGGTCTGCTCTACTTTTTTTTTTTTTTTTTAACAGTAAAGGACCTTCCTCTTCCCAGATTTGTTGTGTCAAAGAATGAACAAGAATCAAGACCTGCAGCCTCATATTCTTCAGATGCTGATAACCAAGCTTCGTATTCAGGTGTAATTCCTCCACCACCTGGTAGAATACAAGTCAAAAAAGGCTCTGTGAGCCATGATGCAGTTCAGCAACGTACATCAACTGACCAACAGGTAAATTACCTTAACATATTAAATGGGTCCCTTAGCTACTGCTTTGCAAATTATGCATCAGTTTGTTAGGGATTCTGAGCTTTATTTCTTTCAATATAGTTTATTTTTAAAAAACTCAAACATACTAATGTATATTATATATAAAAACCACATATTCCTTTGGAAAACGTGCATGTAGGAACAAGTTTTTAAACAACTGTGTTTAAAATACTGGTGGTAATGGACAAAGAATTGAGGCAGAAAAGAAAATAAATGTGTAAGATATGGTAGTAAGTATCAAGATTAATTCATTATGATGTTTGTACTTCATTAGGTAGTTCACATCTGCTTCCTTATCATTGTAACTGTGATACCAAATACCATAGTAGACTTGATTTCTAGTGCTCCAACTTGCTCTCATACCTTTAAATTAAAATTCTTTTTTTAATCTTGTAGTTTCTTTTCTATGCCTTACATGTTATTGTTCAGCTGTTCAATTCTTAGAGACGGTGTGAGCCAGAAATAGGCATTTTTGCATTGCTTTTTATCGTGCTCAAACAATAAGAGGACCGATTTCCTTTTGCTCACTGGTTATTTCATCTTAAGATGCATCATGTCTGGATAAATGAAAACTGTAAAAGGTTACAACTCCATGCTTCCTCATAATTCCTTTTCTTAAAATAGTCTTTACATTCTCTTTCCATGGGAAAATATTTTCTGATACTCTTTTCTATAAGCAAGAGCACTGAGTACAATTACTAATTTTTGCTGTGTAACTGTTGAATGTTTTCTTCCATATGGTATGCTTGTTTTGTACAGTGTTGCANGTGTCTGAACAATGTGCAGTTAATTTCAGAGTTTAGTCAGACAGAAGATGCCTAGCTGAAAAGTAAAGTTACAAACTAGAAAATTTACCCTATTTTACCTCAAACCAGGACAATATGGTATGCTTGTTTTGTATAGTGTTGTGGAATTTAACAGTCCCTTAATCTGCTCTTAAGTGTAATGCCAGACTGAAGAAATAGAATCATAGAATTGTTCGGGTTGGAAGGGACCTTAAAGATCATTGAGTTCCAACCACCCTCCCATAGGCAGGGACACCTCCCACTAGATCAGGCTGCCCAGTGCATTGTCCAGCCTGGTCTTGAACACCTTCAGAGAGGGGGCATCCACAACCTCTCTGGGCAACCTGTTCCAGTGCTTCACCACCCTCACTGTAAAGAATTTCTTTCTTATGTCAAGTCTGAATCTACCCCCTTCCAATTTACACCCATTGTTTCTAGACCTCCCATCCGATATCATATTATAAAGTCCTTCCCCTGCCTTTCTGTAGGACCCTCTCAGGTATTGATAAGTTACTATAAGGTCCCCCCTGGGCCTTCTCTTCTCTAGGCTGAACAACCCCAACTCCTTCAGCCTGTCTTCATAGGGCAGTTGCTCCAGCCCTTTGACCATCTTCGTGGCCCTCCTCTGGACCCTCTCTCCAATAGCTCAATGTCCTTCCTATGTTGAGGGCTCCAGAACTGGATGCAATACTCCAGGTAGAGTCTCACCAGAGCTGAGTAGATGAAAAAAAAAATATCCTGTAAACTGCTGGTCACACTTTTATTAAAATAACAGAGGATTTGGTTGGCCTTCTTGGCTGCGAGTGCACACTGCTGGCTCATGTTGGGTTTGTCATCAACTGACACACCCAAGTCTTTCTCTTCAGAGCTGCAATCTATTTGATAATTAAGGGAATCAATCACTTTTAAACATCTATTAATCTCTCTAGGAGAGATTAATAGCTTAGGCTGATCCAATATAAAGAAAAAATTAGCAGAGATGGTCCATAATCAGTGTTTGACTGCCCCTTCCTTTCTCCCAAAATGGAGTTGGGGTCTGTAGTGGAAGGAAGGCTGGCAGTAGACCTGAAGATAGCTTTTTGTCATCTCGTTTTGGGTAGATGTGCTTGAGAGATATACCGAGCACTTTATGAAGAAATCAACAATTGCAGATCCCCTTCATCTGATGTTTTGGTTTGCTTGAAATAGCTTTTTGTATCATGGTGTTGATTTTTAGTAAACAGCTGTATTTTGATACAGGATTCTGTGCTGGTATAACTTAAAAATAATAAGAAAACCAAAACCTGTTGCTTGAGGTTTTAAGTTGAAGCCACTTATTAAGAAGGATGTACAAGCATCCAAATTTCATATTTCAAAATTGTTTGATAGAAGCTGCTTGTTATCTCTGTTTTGCACAATTGTGTATGGGATCGTCAGAATGAAGAAACTCTGCAATGGTCTTTTCAGAGATCTATGCTGATAACTTGTAGCAAATGTAAAAGCCAACATATTGGCAGTTTAGCATGTAGGGAAGTATTGTGTAATTTTTTTTAACTTTTTTTTTGTGCCCTGTTGCAAGACTGGATTTTCTTTGCCCAATTTTACATTTCTGACTGTATAATGAAACCATTTGAGCAGCCTAATATTTATTAATTTGGACACCATTTTAGAAACAAAGTGAGAATTTGAATACCTTTAGTCTGAGAATGGCTTTGAGCATGGGTTTCTCTATTAATTACATAAAATTTCTGATTTGATTATTTACTGAAAGAGCAAAATGGCTTTTAGCCATATTTTTGTAGACGTTGCTCATCAGTTTTCTTTACTTGGAGAATACTGCACATATTTATAAAACCTAGAAAGAGGTTCAGAATCAATCCTCATTATATGCCACCCCTTTTAGTGATGAGGATGAGAAGAGCTGATGTCTAAGAAGTAAATTAAAACATCGTTTTTCTGGAGATCACTGTTTTGAAGGAATTAA
Source organism: Turnix velox (assembly GCA_013400935.1). Lineage (NCBI taxonomy): Eukaryota > Metazoa > Chordata > Aves > Charadriiformes > Turnicidae > Turnix > Turnix velox. The sequence continues at coordinate 11,991 of VZTY01028598.1, read as the reverse complement.
CGTTCCAAAGTTAAGCTTGGGTGTTTCATTCTTACAGCTTGTCATGTAACTATTAGATATTCCATTAGTGAGTTTGGTTATAACTTCAAAATAAATTGGTTTCTTAAAATACTGTAGCTGAAGCATTAATGGTATGAAATCATTTGGTATATGGATCATGTTCTTTAAAAGCTAGATTAATTCATGTGCAGTTTTCCATATTGATGAGATTTGCTATACTTTGGCTAATATTTTGTAATTACAAATGTAATAGAATTTAAAATATTGTGTACTGAAATTTCCTACCTAAAAAAATTTATCTGTGTATCACTTTGGCAGTTCCCCTCAGTGAGCTTCACTCAGAGTCAGGGCATCAGTAAATTGCAGTCAGGTTGTAGTTACCAAAAGTTTCTATGAATGAGGTCATATTTTAGAGTGAGTGAAGTTCAGTAGCAAACTCTTACTCTAGCCAATTGTTTGGTGGCATTTTTAGTTTGTAATGTCTAGGTATTACGTAAATATTGCACCATCCAGAAGTTTATCTCTAGTACTGTTAGTGTTAATAGGAGATGACTGATATCACGCCCAGCTGTCATGGAAGCTTTCTGCAGGCATAATTTCTTCTTCCAATGTAATATTGGCAAAGTAGGTTTGAAAAATTTTGCTGACAATGGGGCATCTATATTAAACACTTATGTAGTTATGTATATGTTAACTATGATCTGTATGTATCTCTATGCCTTGATAGTAGCAGCTACACTACTAGAAATATTAATTGATATCAGGTTGAGAATTTAGATTCTGAGTTCTTGTGCTGTTTAGAAAAGAAATCCTCTTAATAGAATTAGGAGGTGTTATTATAAATGGAAGCCTTTTTGGCTTTTTTTTCTTAAGTAATGAGACAAATGTACTGAAAGGAGTTTCTTAGAAGCAGTAGCGGCAATGTTGAGATTAGGAAGTATTTTCTTTCTTAAAGTGACTAAATGTATTCAGTATTAGTCTGTGAGATACTTCCTTTGGATGCTTTGTTGAAGCCATAAAGCACATACTTTTTAAGTGTCTTTAAGTGCTGATCAGATACTGCTTTAGGATACTTTTCATCTAGTTTGCTACCTTTTCCAGGAAAGGGAAGTTAGAGACTTTCACTAGATCTCACTAGGTGAAAAACATGTACATGGCTAATGCTTGTAGACTGAACTTTGCTATATCCAGGTGAAAATAAAAAGTACTCATCTACCAGTATGTGCACAAAGCATAATATTGACAGTCTAGATTATATTAATTTACTGCCGTATCAGTGCAGCCTTAGGAAGGAAATTCAGCACCTATAGCAGTCAATTTGATAATTTTGACTTCTTTAAGGAAAAAACTTATACTACTTATCATGTATTTAAGGTTTTGTCACTAGTCCATTCCCATTCACTTCAGTAGATAGAACAGGTAATATACATCTGAAACTAAATTGTTTAAAAGCACAGAGCTAGAAAAGACTCTCTGTAACACTATCACCTTGAGGAATTTAGTTAGATAATGAGTTTAAAAAAATAACTAGGGTTCTTCCTTGAATTCACAGCCTTTTATCCACTCTGCGCATCTTGGGGAAAACTCTTCCAGAGCCTTAATAGGAATATAGTATAGTATATGCAGGAATATGATGGGAATTGCTACTTCACTTAGGTCAGATAACACCTATTCTTTAGCAGTTTTATCCCTGTTATTTGCTGCATAATGCCACCAGAAATTACTAGAAAGTAATCATATTCCTCCCTTTTGCTTGACAAAATCCACTATGTGTTTCATCTCAAAGCAGTTACCAGTAACCCTCATCCTCCTTTACTTTTGATCCAATTTGAATTTGTTCTTGTTGAAAATATTTTTACTATATTTGTATTTAGTGTTCCAAAGGAGTTCTTACCAGTATTAATATACTTTTGGAAGGTTTTCCCCTGTTCTTGCTTGATATATCTCATGTCACAAACTTTAGCAGCTGTGGATAAAGCAAATCTGTTGTATTTGACATATTGTACTGGTCTGATAGTAGACATGTGCATCCAGTCTTCTATTTTCAATTGGTTTATTCTTTCTATGCACTTTGCTGTTAATTTCCACTGAATTTTATGTTTTTAAACTTTATCCTGAAAGAAATCCATCTGTTTGATGCCTCAGAATTCATCAGCATGCAATTTAGTGTGTGTAAACAGTTACCTAAAGGATCAAATTAGATTATTCCCCAAATCAGTAATTTGGGAGCATTATTAGGAACTTCTCTTTATTCCATTCTAACACAGTCTATCTTTGTTCCTTCCATAGCCTTAAGTTCTTGTTGGAATTATCCTGTGTGCCATCCCGCTCAAGAATGTTGTAGTGCAGTTCCTTTGTCTGGAAAGTCACCAAAATAGTATCAGTTAACTTGGGTATAATTTCACATGCTGTGCTTGGTCCTTTTTCCATTTGTCCCTGTATTTTAAATTCTTTTTCTCAAAACATGGTGTAAAACCCTTTCAAACTGTTAAGGTCGGATGAACAAGTTTGCAGTTGGCTGCACCAGATCCCCTTCTCTGAAAATGTTTAATACTGCATGTGGAGAATTTCACATTGAACCTTGCACTATTTTGTTCTTCAGTTAATGCTAGTTGTTTACAAAAGCATGGGTTCTGCAATGCGGTTACCATCTTTAGCATAATCTTTCTTCATGATGGATCTGTTCCCTGACTCTTACACAGGCTGTGTGATATCAGGACCTGGATCACAACACCCTTAGAGCTACTCTTCGGATACCATGTCTGGCTTCATTGTCTCTGGAATTCTCCTTAGGAGGCTTTCTTCTGGCCTGAGGTGTGAGATCCAGTGAAAGGTTTATAATCTCATTTGAGTAGCGTATGCTTGCAAAATGCTCTTTTGAGGTTGAGATCCTCCTAGAGAACACAGTATTGTGTTGCCTTTTACCGGTTTGTTTAACTTATGTTCACTAAGGGTCTTCCTTCATAGCCATATATTGTATCATCTCTCTTAGTTAACATACTATTTTTAGTAACTGCTTGTTGGTCCAGTAGTCCAAATTCCAAGTCCTTCATAGGGTCTTGGTTTTGTAATTCCAGCTTGACAAAAATAATAAATTTTTACAACTTTTTGTTTAATATAGGAGGTTTTTAAATTAAGACTTGGTTTTTGCCTGTTAGCTAGAACCTTACTTTTTATTAGTTATTGAGAATAATGTTATTCCATTTTCTGGAATAACACAAAGAGCAAAGATAAATGTCTGAAGATGGTAAAGCCCAGTGTGATATTGCAGTGAGTAGTTTTTATTGAAATTTGGAGAAAAATGAAAAGCTGCTGGTTTGTGTTTAAATCTAATTTCATTGAAAGTGCCAGAACAGTTTATCTAGAGCATTTTAATAGCAGCTGATGTAATGAGTGATACGTTGACTACAGTATGCAGGTGATGAGTAATATTATCGTCAAAGTTCTGGGACAGATTTCTGTTAATATTGGTGAAATTCAAAATCACTGAGTTATCAGTAATCCACATTAGGCAAACTGTTGTAGTTGTTATGCGTTAGGATTTTGAAGAGCTATGAAGTTAGGTTCTGTACCCTAATACTCAAAGAAAATTTTCATCCTGAATATTTCAGGCTTTCACAGTCTGAAAGCAAAACCCTCTACTTCCTCGGCTGTAGCATACATTCTCAAAGTGAAAGTGTTTTGAAAGTTTGAGGGCATGTTGCAGCTGAAGAACAAGAGTGGTTCTAATGAACGTTCTGTTTCATAAAATGTGAAGCTCAATGCAAAATTGAAGAGGCAGCTTTGTACAATAGAACGTGTTTGTTAAACATGGTTATATGAAAATTTTTTCCCCCTGTTGCTTTTGAATCTAAGTCAATGTTTCTCCTGCTGCATCTTCCCATCTTTTCTGCTTTGCATCTTTCTTCTTTACACTTACATAGAGCTATCAGTATTGTAGCTAAGCCATTTTATGCATACACATATCTTTTGTGTGTGTATAGAAACATGTAAATATATATATACATTTATAAAAAATAACTTCTTGTAAGCTTTCACCATGCTGCATCAATAAATGCCATGAGTGGTGTATGAGAGTGACTGCAGTTGTACAGGAGAAAAGATGGTGCCAAAGTAATGCTATCTAAATTTGATTTAAACTGCTTTGAGATTGTGTGACATGTAACAAAGTAGATCTGAAGATGGGGCTGGTCCCTCTTCCTGAAGTTCTGTAATATCATAGATGGTGACACACTCTTGCTGTTTTATAATTTTAGAGTCAGTAAGCTGAAGTTCTAAATCGTTATGGGAAATCTGTAACTGTTCAGAATTCAGATATAACACTGAGAACAAAGTTAATAGTTTATTGTGCTTGTATTTCTGATGTGATTAACATTATTACATGCTTTACAGAATCACATAGGCTGTGTGTAAAGTAAATGTTTAGAGTTGAAGTCAAGGCATGGGGATACAGAGAGCAGAATTGTTAAGCTCTGTGGATAAGGATTGACCCTGGGGTAAAGAAAAGGTAATACTTTCTGGAATGAAGCCGTGGGAACAGTGAACAGCCCTGGGAATAGGATCTAACAGAAACAAGGACACCTGGTGTTTGTGTAGGTAGCGGATGTTTATTTGGTAGGTTTTAGGATGGGAAAATAATTGATAAAATATAACTTGTCAGGATAGAAAATTACTGTTTGCTAACAAGCACAGCAGCTTAATAAAGTTTCTTTGATCACCACTTGGAGTCCATGCCTTAATATGCCACATTGTGGATCATATTTACAATTTCTTTGTACATATTGAGGATAAGGCCAAATGTTAGGAGAGGCTTACTGAATAGTGATAGTTATGACCTTCTTGAGGGCTACGCGTCATGAGTTTTAATATGCACATGCAGTTATTAGAAGTAGCATGTGTTTTCCTTTAGGTAAAATTGTCTGCTTTGTCTTTCTGGAACCATCTGACTTAGCAGAGTAAGAGTACTGGAGTAAATGAGTAGTGTCTGTGACAAAGCATAGCTTTTCTTAGGTTTACTCTTGGTATTTATCTAAAAATTCAAACGTCCTTCAGATCTTGTTTGATAAAAGATGGCTTTTAAAAATGCCAGTGAAAGAGGAAGCTTTTCATTGATTTCAGTGATGCATCACTATGGTTCTTCTAGCACCTCCTACACTGTGCAAAGCAGACTAACCATTCCACCTCAGTTCCAGCTTACAGTCTGCAAGTGTCACTCTGGATACCCTCACTCCTTCCCCTCTTGCTCCCATGTACCTGTAAGGATGAGAATGTACCATCATATAAAATATGTTTCTTGTCAAGTAAAGTGCTAAAACGAGGAATCTGCAGGCAAATTTCACAAAGGCATGAAATGACAACAAAGAAACCTTGAATTTGTGGGAGGTACTGTGGGAAAGCAGTGACTTAGCTTTTGCTATCATCTGGTCCCTGAATTAAAAGTTGAAGTGAATTATTACTGCTTTTTGCTGCTTTGTAATGCTCTTTGCCAGTATACATGCGTATTAATTAAATGCTTTGAATGGAAAAGTCAAAATCTTATGACTAGGAACTTATTTGAAGAAACCTGACTCATTGTCACAGCGTTTAGAAAAAACCTCAGTTACAGAATCAACCAGGCTGGCTCTTTGTTTCAGAAAACATGAAATTGGGAGGGAGGTAAACATCCAAAAGTTAACATCAATGCATTAGAAAGTAACCATGCATCATGGCCCTAAAACTTTTTGTTAGGATGTATGTATTTTTCTCAGAGAAAGGATTGTTTGTGGCATTTTCTTGTGACATATAGACTCTTGCAGATATAATATTGATGAAAAAGTATAATGACCTTTGAATAGTGAGTTAACTTCTTGGAATTTTGTGGAAGCCTACATACAGTTGAACTGTTTGTTAAAATAGCCTGTTTGTTTGTCTCTCACTGAAACAGATTTTGAGGTTTTTAACTTTGATTTTACTTTTCTGAAAACTCGGGAGTTCAAGCTTCGCTTTCTTTTATTTCTTTTCACTAATGCAGTTTAGTTCAGGCTGGGAGATCTGGCAAAAAGAAATTTTGAAAGATCTAGACATAGGGAGGAAATTGCTTCCTACTACATAAATACTTTCTGTACAATGTTTTTCCTTTGTATGTTACTTTAAATTCAATTTGATAATCTGAATGTCTCATAAAGCAAGTAGAAATGGCACATGTGATACGCTTATAGTCCTGCCTGCTCAGGGAGAATATAGTACAATGTGGTATTAAAGAGAAGACTGAGCCTTAACTTCAGGGCAGATTACCTCATAATTTGTACAGCAGAGAAATATATCTTAGATGGCATAATTATTTTGAAAAAATTACATTTAGTTTTTTGCATATTAAAGAATAACATGCTTGTCCAGTGACTTTTTTTTTTTTCTTTTTTTCTTCAGTGTTTAATTCTGGCTTGTTTTTTAAATGAAAGTAACTGATTGTGAATCACTTGATGAAAATTGTGTACAATAATAAGTAATTTTTTCGATTGAGACCTGGGTTCAAATGTAGCTTCCATCACAAGTGAAAGAAAGTCTTATAATCTAGATTCCTTTGTAGCTAAGACATTTAACCTTGGCATTGCTGTCATAAGAATGCTAATATATTAGGTGTTGTTTGAAGTGAATGTTTCCAGCACAAATCGTACTGTATCTAGCTTCTGTTCCCCCATTTTAATAAGCACAAAAATTTTCACTCTGAAATGAGAACTTTAACTGTAGTGATAGTTGTTGCTAGAAATAATGGCTTTAGATAGACTTTTATGTATTAGAGTTTTTTAGTATAAAATTTAAAAAGTTCCTTTGTTTTATTAGGAGTCCACATCTCCAGTTGTTTCACCACAGCAATCCCCACCAACCTCTCCACATACATGGAGGAAGCACAACCGCCATCCCAGCGGAGGAAATAATGAACGACCTCTTGCTGGACCTGGGCCTTTTTGGGCTCCATTTAGTGAAGCACAACCAGGTATAAATGTCTTCTGTTATGCTTCATCTGTAACCCAAAGTTGTGAAATTCTTAAGTATATTAAATGAGTTTAGGACAGTTTGTTTTCCAGTCCTGGAAATTTTCTTGCAGATTCAGATGTTTATGTTGATGGCAACACTGTTGCATCTGTGGTCTTGCATATGGCGGATCCATTTCTTACTGTGGTATGAGAAGTACTTCAGAGTTTGGAGGGAGGGAAAAATTATAAAGGTTTCTCAGTGGAAGGTTTTTTCTGATGCAAAACTTGCATCTTACTGAATTTGTGCAGGAACTGTCAGCATACCAAAAAATGTGACAAAGCAGCAGGTAATGGATTGTTTGTTTTTATTATGTTTCTGGTAGAATAGATGAATTGTCAGAACTACTAATTCTCTGTAGTTTTTTTGCTTTATTTTAAAATTATGTAAACATATAACGATAATGTATATTCGAACTGTCAAGGTATGACTACTCATTTCAGTGCAGCTTTTCATACTTTATTGTTCTTCATTTAACATGAAGACCCTTTCTGTTTTATTGCTGTGTTCACCTCTGAAAAACTTTCCCCCTTTATCTCATATTTGAAAAAAGTTCTGCTTTCTGGTATCTGGTAGGCTTAAGTATGGCAACAGTAGAACGGTTCTAATTCAGGTTCTCTGTAGTGGTACTGATAAAAAAGATGTTGCACATTGTAGGCTGTGGATTCAGATTCAATTGTGTTATATTATTATTCCAGTTATTCCCAAATTTATCTGTTACTTAATTTGTTGTCATTCAGTAGTTATAAGCACTGATGGAGGACCACTTGATTCTGTTATTAAAACTCGTTAGATACAAAAACAAAACTTAATTGAGAAGTAGAGTGGGTTAAATGTAGAGGCTTATGCCAATGTCCTCAATGTTGTTTGCTATTAAGTACCAGTCAGTTCAGAAGATAAAGGTCATTTACCTACTCATTGAATAGGGGTTCAATCTAAGCATTGTAGTTCTGCAGTAGTCAGGTTCTTGAATTCTTTTCTTGCATAGTTTATTTGATTTGCTTTTCTGAAAAGATGAAGGTAAGACAAGTTTGTTTGGTTACTGATTTCTAACTTGTGAGGTTTTTCTAACTTAAAGCCAGGAACACCTGGAAAGCAATCAAAGTGTTCTTAGTTCTGAAGAGTTCAGTATGATCTTCTTAATATGATAGCACATCTTTATTATTTTCATTTGGCAGTGCTTTCCTTGTGCTGTCTAAAGGATTTTTTCTTTTTCAGTAGTTGTCTGAAAATATTTCTGAACTAGCTCAATGTTAATTGATTTTATATTCCACCCTGAAACACATACATAATGTGTTTAAAGTAATTTGGCCTTGCTGTTATAGGAGGATTGTCTGTTCTGCTAGTGCTAACAATAGAGTGGATTTTTAGAAACTGTTTAACAGAATCAGTGTGGGTGGGGTTTTTTTGCACTGCAGTTGATTAATTATTCCTTTGAATCTCATCTGTTCTAGACAGCTTGTCATTATATTTTACTCTCTTGAGCCTACTTTTTAAGGGTAGTGTTTTGCAGTAAGTGTTCTGCTAACACTTACGTAGAATCAGATTGTTGTTACTTGCCTTCTTTGCAAGCTTTTATTGATTCCAATGCAAACTGTTCTTGAGAAATCAGTTAGTTTACAAGTCTGTGGTGCTATTTCAGTAGGATTTAAGGTAGGACTGTACCATTTCACTTGTGATCCAAGAAAAATAAGAACCCAGGTCTCTGTGCTTATATTTCACATCATGTGAAACGTTGTTTGCGGGTAATGGGATTGCCAACTGAAGTCATGGAACCTCAAGTGTGAAAATGTTTCTGACAGGTCAAATGATAAACAGGATGTTTCCTTAAACCAGAAAGACAAAAACCCAAAACGTAATCTTTTGTTTGAAAAAAGATGCGTTTGAGCAGGAAGATTCGCCTTTATTTATAGAATGCTTCATTAAATCAGCATACTCCCACCATGAACAAAATTAAATAGTGCTTACTTGGACTCTAGAATAATTATTAGATAATGGCTCTATTGTTTATGTAAAAGTTTCACACCTTGTACCAGAAGTCTCAAGTGTAACTTAAGTGTAGTTCTCTATTTCCTGATGAAGAAAACTTTTTTGATCTCAACAGAGTAAAAGAATTGGTATTTTATGTATTTTTTGTGTTACCTCATAGAATCATAGAATCATAGAATCATAGAATCATAGAATCATAGAATCATAGAAT